>VSMD01013092.1:0-64299 GCA_008750895.1 Mirza zaza
TCGAATGTTTATAGCAGCACAATTCATAATTGCAAGGCTGTGGAAGCAGCCCAAGTGCCCATCAATCCAAGAATGGATTAATAAAATGTGGTATATGTATACCATGGAGTACTATTCAGCTCTAAGAAACAACAGTGATATAGCACATCTTATATTTTCCTGGTTAGAGCTGGAACCCATACTACTAAGTGAAGTATCCCAAGAATGGAAAAACAAGAACCACATATACTCACCAGCAAACTGGTATTAAATGAGCATCACCTAAGTGGACACATAGGTACTACAGTAATAGGGTATTGGGCAGGGGGGCGGGGGGTGGGTATACACATACATACATAATGAGTGAGATGTGCACCGTCTGGGGGATGGTCATGCTGGAGACTCAGACTTGTGGGGGGAGGGGGGAAAGGGCATTTATTGAAACCTTAAAATCTGTACCCCCATCATATGCCGAAATAAAAAAAAAAAAGAAAAAAAACTCTATAAAGCAATTACTATTAATATCCCCATTTTACAGATGAGTGAACCAACAAATAGAAAAGTAAACTACCTTGCTCTTAGGCCAAGTCTCTTTACTTTTAAACAAAATTTTATCTAGACTAGAGGAATTTCACCAGAAAAAGTCAGTGCTCAATAACTATACATTGAGTGAATGAATATCACTGACATTTGATATTCTCAAGTGACTTCTTTCCCTTATCAATGATAAATGATCATCTTCATAATGCATTCCAGAAACAGAGAGCAAAACAGTCTGCTGACTCCTGTTCTGTATTCTTCCTAATGTATACATCTCTTTTCTTAAAGATGCAAACTTCTACTTCTGGTATCTTCCTAATTTATTCCAATACTTTGATAGCTATCAGTGGCCCCATCAACATAAATGGTTATCATTCCATGTTGGTGACATAGAATGTTCAGCCAAGTTCTTGAACTTACAAAAATAATATTAGCTTCCTGAACTTCAGGAAAATTAACCATGAAAATAAATAAAAATCAAACCCTTTATTAAAGTCCAAACCACTAGAGAAGAGTTTAATGATACTACATCTATTCTATATTTTTCTCTTTTTTAGCATATTATGGGGGTACAAGTGTTAAGGTCACATATATTGCCCATGCCCTCCCTCCCCCCTGGAGTAAGACTTCAAGCATGTCCATCCCCCAAATGTTCCACATCTTACTCATTGTGGTTGTATATACCCATCCCCTCCTCCCCCCTTCCACCCTCCCGACACCCGATAAATGATATTTTTCTGTTGGAAATCTATCTTGCTATTACAAGTGACATTATTGCTGCCATTATGTGCCTTAGAGTAGAAACTGGTGCATCTTCTATGGCGAGAAATTTGACAATATGTATAAAAATCATACTACTCATACTTACTGATCTGGCAATGCTAAATCTGGGGTTTGCTCATAAAGATGTACTTTCACATGAGTGTTAAAATATTTAGCTATGGATGTTCATTGCAGCACTGTTTTGAATAGAAAATATTGAAAATCATCTGATAATAGAGGATTGGTTAAACTAATTATAACACATTTAAACCATTTAATACTATGCAGTAACCACGCCCCCATCCATGGTTTCACTTTCAATGATTTAGTTACCCTTAGTCAATCACTGTCTGAAAATATTACATACATATTTTGGGAGAGAGAGAGAGAATGAGAGACCCCATTCACATAACTTTTATTACAGTATATTATTATTATAATTGTTCCACGAGTTATTGTTATTAATCTCTTACTATGCCTGATTTATAAGAGAATCACACATAAGGGTGTATGTATAGAAAAAAATATAGTATCAGTAGGTTTCAATACTATCTGCATTTTCAGGCATCCACTGAAGTCTTAGAACATACCTCTTGTGGATACCGGGCTGTGGGGAGGGCTACTATACAGAAGAAGAAATATATGAAAGGCTCATATCTGAATGAAGAACTCTGGAAGGATAAAGTACTAGGGATTGCTGTTAAGAAAGCGTATTGAGTGGTCTAAGAGGCAGGAGTTGGAGGGAGACTTATATTATATATAGTTGTATCTATTTGGATCCTCCAGGAAGAAGTTGGCAAAATAAAATTAGAAGTACAAGAGATTTATTTTGTAGAACACTTGTAAGATAAAAGGGAGAGGGATCAAGAGTGAGCAAGGAGACCCTTTAGAGCACATTGTGGGTTTGACACCTAACAAGGGAAAGAAAGGAAGGATAGGGTAGGAGGAGCCTGAGAGTGCAGTGCAGCTCTGGGAAAGTTCCAGATAGGCCAGTGGGGAACCTTAGAGCAAATGAGTGCCCTGAGAAAAGTCCGTCATCAGGCTAAAGTACCCTGGCTCCAAAACCTTCTTCATGTTCAGTGCCAACACAGTGTGGCCTCAGCATAAATAGTGTGGCAGATTCTCGAGTGGGGCAGCTGGAGGCTGTCAACTAATTATACACTGCTACATACTGAATACTTTTATAGGAATGCTATTGAATAATGTTTCATGACTTAATGAATAATAATTAATGATGAATTATACATACATGCAATATTGTTAAGTTGAAGAAAGATGTAAAAAATAATTTATATCATGTAACCCAGTCTTTTTTAAAAATACATGATATATATCAATGATACGTATCAATGCATATTCCCAAAAAGATTGGGAGTATAATGTGAAAAAATATTAACAGTGATTATAGCTGAATATTGAGAATAAAATTTAATTTTATCATTTTCATTGTGCTTTCTAATTTTTTAAAATTTACACTGAAGATGTAGCACATTTTTATCAAAGAACCTCTACCAAAGAGAATGAAAATCATTTAATCAATTCAAAAGTGTTTTTTCTTCATCTCCTTTTTTTCAGTGACTCAGGGAACTCTGGACATATGAACCAATGATATCCTAATGATGGGCCCTGCATTCACTCCCTTGATAGTTCACAATGAATTAGACATGTGAGTAAATTAAACAGCACTGTGGTGTCCAGAGCTACTGACCCTACTCAAGTTGTTCTGTGTCTATAGGAGAATCTCTTATAACCGATGAGCTTCATAATACAAGATTAACAAGCATGTGTTCCAGAGGAAGACCAGAGAAGCACAGGAATGCAAAGCAAGATTATAGACCTGCCTCCCCAGCACCAAACAAGAAGAGCCCCAAAACCCTCATCAATGTCTACAGATGTGGTGTTTATGTAGTATTGGCTCCAATGGCACTTACATTCTGTCATAAAAGAATCGTTTGCATGCATCTCTTATCCTGCTGGTTAGTGTGTATGGTCTTTTAAGGCCAAGGAACTAGCTTCATGTGTTCAATCTCTGCAGTGCATAGTACCTTTTAATAGTATAAATGTCTACAATTACTAGGAGCCGAACTGTTAGAATCTTACATATAATTTTTCATTTAATCTTAACAACCCAGGATATACGAACTACATTTGTCCCGTTTACAGATAAGGTACCGGAGGCCCACAGAGGCTAATTAACTTGTCTAAGATCACAGGAGTGGGAAGTGGTGAAAATGGGATTCCAGCCCACATTCTAAGTTATGTTAGTAACTCAATAGTACTTATATTAAGTACTCAAGTATATATTATAGATTAAGGGTTGGCAGACTATGGCCCATTAATACAACCCAGTGCCTATACTTGTATGGCCCATAAGTTAAGAACCGTTTTTACATGTTTAAATGATTGGGGAGGAAAAAGAAAAATAATATTTTGTGATACATGAGAATTATATAAAATTAGAATTTCAGTGTATTTAATGAGAACTCAGCCTTGCTCATTCACTTACACATTGTCTATGACTGTTTTCATACTGTAATGGCAGAGTGGTTGCAGCAGAGACAGTATGGCCTAGAAGGCCTAACATATTTACTAGCTGGCTCTGTACAGAAAATCCTTGCAGACTGCTGTTACAGATGACAGCTTTATCCCAGTAGTTCCTTAGAATCTTCCTGAGTCTTTTTCTATAAACTAGGTTCATAGGGCTCCAGATCTAAGTTAGACTTCCCAAAAGTGAAGTCTAAGAATCTGTTTTTAAGTTTACGAGCCAACACCAGGAAGTACTCTGGCCTTGGACAGTGTCTCCTCAGGGCCCTTTTACTCCTGCTAAGTAAACAAGGGGTAAGTAGATGGGGCAGCTAAGACCCCTTCATGCTCCAGAACAAACCACCCTCCAATGTCTGACATGACAGAAACCCGGCCAGATGAAAGCACTCAGGAATCAAGAGGATTAAGGAGAGACAGGCCCTTTTTCTCTGTTTGCACATAATTCATCAGAAACAACATTGTCGAAGAGCAGGAAATGACTCTGTGAACTTGTCAAGTTCAAGGGTAACATTAGTAACCGGCTTGTCTCTTTCTGCAGAAGACCTGCTTCCGCATGGGACAGGGCAGCTGACAGACGGCCTTGGCACTCGATCCTCTCCCACTGTTAACAGCACACTGCGGAAAAGGTACACGAACCTGCTTCCGGACAAGCATCGTGAATGGACATTTCAGTGGGAGGCTCCAATGCCCATTCCGCAGACCTTGCTAGCTGGCTTTCGCTTCTACCTTCACACTGAAATTGAGCACGTGAACCACCGATTGGGACCTGATGCCACCATTTCACTTCCTATTACTTCCTAAGCAGGGGATTAATTAAACACAGGACTCTGAGGATGGAATGAATAAGCCACCTTAAACTTGTCATCTTTTCCCAGAAAGGAAAAGAAGCAGCCAAAAATGATAAACTGCTCACTTTGCAATTTTGCTTAGGGCCTTTAAGGTGGAAACCATCTGTGTGCCCCTGAGGATGGGGCCGGTTTGAGGAACCGGAAGTGAGGAGACTGGAACCCAGTCTCACAGGTGACCAAGAACGGCTCCAAACCTGTGTCTTGTGCTAAGGATGCTGCTTCTGTTTGCTTCCCTCCCGTGTCCGTCATCCATGCAAGATTTGCTCTGGCTTGTTTATTCAACAGAGATGATAAATTTTGCTCATTGGCTATCCACCTTCTCTTGCCTAGGCTTCATTCAGCCAAACAACACAAGAAAGAACTTTGTTTCAGGTACTGCACCCTTGTAAACATGCATTTTCTGACCTGGTTAATGCTATCTACGGCTTTCTAGTAAAATGAAACCTACAAGCAGCTTCAGGAACTCTTCCCAAGCATAAGCTAACCAAACTCAGCCGCCTTGGAAAATTGCCCTGGGTATCACTCCCACCCACCCTCCTTCCTTCCCCACCCCTAGGTTTATTCTTCTGCTGCTGTGGCCCCACAAATAAATAACTTGAGACTTATACTTAAGCACCTGTGGTGACTGGTTGAACTGTTAATTACGAAATTTGGATATACCATCTGGGTTAACATTTGGCTGAGGACAACTGAAGCTCTCAGTGCTTCTGCGAAAAACTAGAAATATTTTTTTTCTATTAATTATTATACTATTTCTCTCAGCTGGCATTTCCATTTTTCTCTTCCCTGCGTATTCAAATCCTAGCACTCCTCCATGGTTCCGCCAAGTCCCTCCTTCCCCAGCATGCTTGCTCTGACTTCCCAGACCACGTTATGCATCCCGGTAGCACTTATAATCAGTATCCAGAAGATTATTCTTTAATTGTCTTCTAATTTTTTTCATGTGTATTAATTCAGACTCTTGGATGTAGGAGCCATGTAGTACTTTATACTCCTTTGCATCTCTCATCATGCACAGTACACTGAATAAATTTTCCTTTTGCACCAAATTTCACACATATTTCAGGACATGAACAACATTGAATTATCAGTCTCTTAGGGGCAGCAGCCAGGACATGTTACTCTTTACAACTGTCCCACAACCAGCCACATTGTCAGACCCTCTAGTAGGCACTCAACCATTTATTTGAAAAATGAGAAAATCATACATAAATACTCCAAAGCCCTGGAATATGTTTTTCAGCTGAACTATGCAATGTTATAACTAGAAGGATCTTTGAAATAATCTAATTGAAGCCATTCTTCTTACAGAAAAGAAAACTGAGGTCTAAGGAAGTTAGGTGATTTTCCAAGAACAAGCAGCCAGTGAGTGGCAAAAACAAGATCTTGCTTTGCTCTGCTCTGTGCTTTGTTCATGCAGCACCTAAACCCTAGTTCAACTGGTATTCTTGGACATGCCATTATTGGCTTTCTGATACTCCAGTGCTCTCCCTTGACTGGCTAATCACAATTATACACACAGGCCTAACCACAGGTCATCGGATCCTTTTGGGCACCCTCTCATGATTGGAATCTATAGCCAGAACATCTCCCCAAGACCCAAGGGCATCCTTTCAAAAATTACCCAGGACGGACTTGGTTGTATATTTGTTTCTACCCAACTGTAATTGTTCCTTTGGTCTTTGATTTTCTCAGACATCATTATGCAGTTACCATTACACTTCCAGCCCGAAGAGCTGGCCACACAACTCTCCTCAGAACAGCTGCCAACTTCGCCAGTGGTGCTATTTCCTACACTGAGGCAAGCAGAGTAGCATTTCTCTCTTTTAGGAACTAGAATTGCTCTTTTTTTTTTTTTTTTTTTTTTTTTAAAGCTTGAGGTAAAAGGCTTTCGTCTCATTTGAATGAGTACTACAACCAGACCCCTCCAGCCACAATGCCACCACATTTGTGGGAACTGCCATTTCCCTGGGAGCTCCATTTATCAGAATGAGGGGGGTGAACCAGAAGCTATCTGTGCGGGTGTCCACGGAGGTCACTCCAACATGCCAAACATTGGACGGGATCACAATTTACCCTCTTGCTTTTTGATTCTCCACTTTCAGGTGCCAGGTGCTTTGGAGTTTTGGCTACAAAACTGTGCCTAAACTGTTCTCGAAGAATATTGCTTATCTTCTGAGTCTTTTATCACCTCTGAGTGAAACACAGATAGCAGTGATTGGAGAGTTCTCAAGAAAGAGGCAACAGTGGTAAAAGCCTTCGCAAGAATTTTAATGATCTATGACTTTGACAAGATGAGTACTGGACAAAATTGCAATGTTCATCTCCCTGTGATAGGCACCCCCCCACTTTGGGGGCTCCCTCCACTCAGATACCCAGGCCGATGACTCCATGGATGTCTATGGTTTCTCAAGTGCTATTCACCATAATGCTTTCCACTAAGATCCACCCTGAACATGAAACCTGTCTGCCTCTTCCTCAGTCCGTAAATTAAATTTCATATGCATCAGCCCCTGGGGCCCCTGATTTCTAATAAAACTAACCACACAAATTATGTAAATTTGAGGAGTTTCTTTAGTCTCTCTATCAAGTTTCATCATTTTTAAAAAGAGGGTGGGCTAAATGTTCCCCAGGACTCTTTGTGCTGTAACATTGAACCTATCCAGTAAACTATGGTAAGGACTTGAGGTGGGAATTTAATATATTGACTTCCACATTGTACTTGCTTTGGGTTGCACAATTACATTTTGCTAGGCAACTTGTAGAAATGTGTTTCACTGACTTCAATGAGGGCAATTTTGGGCCCTGTGACAGGTCTGTGACAGAAATGTTTCAGACCAGGAAGACTTTTCGCCATCATTTTCAGAGACACCATGGGATGATAGAAAGAGGTCTGATTTGATGCCACAAAAATCTGGATTGGAATGCAACTCAACCACTTACCAGCCCAGAGACTTTGGGCAAATTACTTCAGTTCACTGGGAGTCAATTTTCTCAACTATAAAGTAACTTAGTAATACTTTCCTCAACATGGTATTATTGTTTATGCAATGAAGAATAAAATAGGAAAAGATATTAAAGCACCTAAACGATACCTGTCACATAAAACATGTTCTGTAAATTTAATCCCTTTTTTAATCTTACTATCCAAATTTACCCTGCGTACGCAAAAACTCCAAATTATTTCTTTTTACTAATCCAAAATGTGAATCTCTTCATTTTCTAGCTGTGAGATATAAATTATTAATGTAATAAAATATCACCCCACAGATGAGAGAAATGAACTGAAAGTGACTTAAAAGAGATACATAACGCAATCTTTTCATAGCTATTTGTTGTGTATTATTACAGTGGTCTGGCTGAACCGTCTCACTGCTTCAGGAGGCCAAATTAGCTAGCATAACCCAGGAATGTGCTCCATTTGCAACTATCTAAACACATGAGACTCAAAAACATCCTCTTCTTTAATTCTAATAGGAAAAAAAAAACAAAAACAAAAGCAAGTTATCTTAAACAAGGATACAGAGTCTGGCTTTCCCAGCTAGCATCAAACCAAGGCCTAGAAGATAAATACCGCCTCATATTTTCAAGAAAAAGTCCAAAAAACCACCTCTATACTCCTTCCCCTGTAGGCATTTCCTTTTCTCATTATCTTTCTTACAGGGAAATTGGAAAGCACAGTCCAGTGAGTCATCACTTGATCAAATATGGCTCCAGCTGTGAGGAAGCATTGGAGAGAATTCTCAGCATGGACGTGGTTAGACTGCATTGGCTTAAGAGGCTGAAATGTCTTGGGAATTAGGGTTCCAGGTCCTCAAACCAGAAGGGTAAACTTTGGGGTAAATGAGTATTTTGCTCTTTTATCACAACAGAGATCGAGGCATCCAGAAGCCAGTTATAGAGATAGATCATTCTGTAGTTCTCAGAGGTCAAGTTGCTTACACACTAGGACATGGCTTTGGGAGGAGGCCATGTTGTCTTAGGCACCCTCTCCCAGAGTCTCACGCACCTCCTGCCTGTCCCTGCATGCCCCAGAGCCTTGGTTCTCATTGACCTCTCCCTCTACCCATCTCCAAACCTCATTTCTTCAGCACTCCTAAGGTAAATAGAAGGAAAAGGCTTGGACAATTAAGTCAATTTAAATATGCATGACTAATCCTATTAACCCAACTAGAGGTATTTAAGACAGTGAGATGAAGTGAAGATTTAGTGATGGGTGAGATATTCAGAGAAAATGGTCTCTTGGTCTCTTTCCTTAGTGGCCTTGGGTCACCTATATCAACAGCCGGATTCACCTGTATATTCTCAGAGCCAAAATTCCCTGAGATGCTTTGAGGATGAAAGAAGATGAGGGTTAGATGAGCAGTTATCTAGAGGAACTCTGGTCTTAAGTGGTATCAATAGTATGGTCAGCCTGAACAGCCAGCTACATGATAAAATCAACTTTTTAAGGTGTTATTTTTCTCAGAACACTGTTAAATCTGTTAAAAACAGAACAATACAAATCTAAGTGGCCACAATTTTGTCAGAAAAGAAGTTTGATCATTCTAAATGTTAAAGAGTTAAAAAGACTGGTAGCCTCAAAGACCACATGGGCGTGTGCCCTAAATTTTTCCATGAATAGCAACCTCTAAGACTTATATTAGCCAAATATCCAGAAATTCTATTATGAAATTTAGGAAATAGGAATTATGTGTGAAATAAAACCAGTTGAGGCTCAAACTTTAATATATATGTATTACATGTGTATAAATATGTATGTGTGTATATATGTGTGTAATATGTATACTGTGTGTGTGTGTGTATGGCATATATATCTATGTATATCTATACCTACATCCATATATGACACTACTGACAAGTAAAAGTTAATAGCAAGACAATTGTAGACAAGTTTTAGACTTATAGACAATTACTCCAGAACTGAAGTAATTCTCCCTGAGCTAGGATTAAACACTAGTGACCACCACTGTCAGTTTACAGTTCCAATGAAACTGTTATCCACTTTCTAGTTGGTATAAAGAAATATTCCTAAAGCCCTGTTTATGTGTCCTTGTACAGCTCTAATTCACTATCCTCTCAAGCTGTTCAGAATAATTTGATTATTGGAATGTATATGATAAGGTTAGCTGCCTCTTTCACCCTTACCCCAGAGGTATTTGTACTTTTAACAAGTGAAGGCCAAGATATTTTTATTGATAAATAACAGTTATACATGTTTATGGAGTACATGTGATATTTTAGTACATACATACAATGTGTAATGATCAAAGCAGGGTAATTGGGATATCCATCACATCAAACAATTATCATTTCTTTGTGTTGAGAACATACCAAAGCTTCTCTTCTAGTTTGAAATATACAATAAATTTTATTAACTATGGTCACCCTACTGTGCTATTAAATACTAAAAGTTATTTCCTCTATCTAACTGTATTTTTTTACTCATTAACCAACCTCTCTTATCCCCTCACCCCCACCCCCTATCTTTCCAGCCTCTGGTAACCATCATTCTACTACTCTCTCCTACCATGAGATCAATTTTTTTAGTTTCCACATATGACTGAGAACATGTGGTATTTGCCTCTCTGTGCCTGGCTTATTTTGATTTCATTCTTTTTTATGGCTAAATATGCCACTGTGTATATACACACACACACACACACACACACATTCACACACACATACACATATTCTTTATCCATTCATCCACTGATAGACATTTAGGTTGATTCCATATCTTAGCTATTGCGAATAGTGTTTCAATAAACATGGAAGTACGTATATCTCTTTTATCTCTTTAACATACTGACTTCCTTTTTTGTGGATATATACCCAGCAGTGGGATTGCTAGATCATGTAGTTGTTCTACTTTTAGTTTTTTGAGGAACCTCCATACTGTTCTCCATAGTGGCTGTACTATTTTACATTCCCACCAACAGTGTACCAGGTTTCCCCTTTCTTCATATCCTCACCAGCATGTGCTTTTTCTGTCTTTTTGAGAATAGCCACTTTAATGGAGGTGACTTGATATCTCATTATAGCTCCATGACTAACTTTTCAAGCTGGAGAAAGGAATCGATCCCATTCAATTGACGGGATGAGCCAGAAGCTGTAAGATCACCATAATATGGTACAAAGGCTACATTTCTTCTCCTAGTAATTATAAACCTCAGGAAAACAAAATCTATTCAAAAAAATCATAGTTTAAATATTAACCAAACAATATTTTGACATGATCAGAGTATTTGAAAGACTATAAATAAATTAAATTCCATTTATCTATTACTAGGACCCTGCTTGGTCAAGGGGCATAAGGGAGGACGGGGTATAACATTTTTTTAATATTTAAACAATATTTATATAATCAAAATGTAACTGCTTTTTGACTGGACTTCAACTTTGAGAATGTACACATAATAAAGTAGGGGTCTCTGGAAAAATCTCCCTTTGTGTAGAGGGGGGGCGGGCTTCAAACCAACTATCACTCAATAGAAAGGTATTTTCTCCCTCATCACCATACTTTCCCTTCATTAGTTGTCACCTTCAGACCTTAAGTAATAAGCAAGAAGAATAAACTTCTTTATAGTGTAGAAGTTTCACTTTAGGCATTAGTTGTGACGTAGACATAAATGAGTGCTTGTTTTTTAGTGTTATTACTTGAAAAAATGTGAAAGTTATTCATGAACAGGCACCTTAACCAGCGAAAGACTGGCCACTCCTGTAAGACTCCCAAATGGCCCCACAGAGCATGGTGCCCTTTATCTCCCTTTAGGATGACATGATGTTGCAGGCTTGGCTCCCATATCTGTGCCATTACGGACACACCTCCTGGATCCTGCCAGCAAAACTGCAGTTGCATTTTTTGTGGTCCAATCAGCTACTGGAACTACACTCAAGCAACCCTTCTCGAGAAGACGTCATGCTCTGCCAGGAGTAACAATGAATGTAACTCCTTCCCTCTGCCTGGCCCTAAGGACAAGAACAGTGATATATTGGTTGAACCTGATATATTTCTGCCATACCAGTCCATTTATTTAAAAAGAGAAGAACTTCATTCCACCTCTGCTATTTAAACTTATCTTTCAATTGACCAACAAAGCTCAGAAGAATTAAGTAAAATTACTCAACAGAATGCAACTGTTAATCACTCTCACCAGTATGCATTTAAACAATAATTAACAGAGGTTTAGAGAGGTGGGGGCATGAGTGAGCCAGCAGTCAGGGGGTCAGGTGGATGATAGAGTAGAACTACTGACACCTTCGTAGCCAGCACAGAATCCAGAGATGTGCTAATTTCCTGGCCTACAAATGGGGGCTGTTTGCCAACACACACTTAGAAGACGGCATCTATCAATAAAATATGAACATAGTGGGCTTCCAGGGCTGTGGGAGGTCAGGAGGAAGGTCACCCTGGTGTGATGGAAACAGCACTTGTGTTACCACCAGAGATGACTCAGTTCATAATTTGCTGGATGAGTGACTTGGGCAGTTACTTAAGCTTTCTGAGCCTCATTTTACTCTTTTATAAAATGGGGATAATAACATCCACAGCTCAAGGGAAAAGACAAAGTTCCTGGCATTGTAGAGGCCTCTCATATATGGTAGTTGCTTTCCTTCTCTACAAATGCTTCATGCATTACATTTTGTTCAAAACCCACTGTGAAGAAATGAGTTCTTCATAAATCCTCTTACTAGTTTTCTACTGAGGAATAATGCAGGGGATACCAGGACAGTTACTTCCTCTTTCCTTTCATCATATTTGCCTCCTAGTTAAAAAATAAATCATGTCTTGCCCTTTCCAGGGTCTTACATAAATGGTGAAGATAATTGGGTACATTGTGCGGAGCACTGCGTGGACAAGCAAGGCATCCATAGGGTGACATTTTTAAAAGGCTAAAAATCCAGTCAGGTGCCCTTGGTCTGAGTCAGCTTCGCCTTTCCACCCTTTTGCTCATTGCCACCCTCCTCTGGAGTTGAGTATAGCAGGGGATACCTCTTGTTGATTTCTATCAAGGGGGCTGAAGCCACAGGGCCTTTCAGATACCGACTTCTCTATGGACTTAGAAATTCCACCTTTAACACTTCTTATAGAGGTTTCCCATAATGTGTATTTTTGTTATGATTAGGTTGAAAGGAAAAGAATTTTCTGCCAGTTAGTTTCTTCCTCCATGTGTATAATTTTTGATAAAAAAAATTCCGAATTTTTTTCCCTTTGCTGAAGCTCTCTTAGAAATCACCATTTTATTATGTTTTTTCCTTTTTCTTTAAATGTCACGGTCAAGAATTATTTCCTGGTGGTTTATCGAAGATAGCTCAGATCATCAGTCCATTTAATGTCACTTCGCTTTACTATTTGTGTCAGTTAACAAGGTTCAGTAAAAACATACTATGGCAGCAACTACCAAGCCAGTTGGCTGCATGGTCTTTCACAGCCAGACAGCAGAGATTAACAAAGCAGCAGTGCTCTTCCCATTAATAGGGAGGGGTTTTTTCAATCTAACCTCCAAAAAGAGCAAACAGGTCTCAACCAGAAAGCTGAGGTCTGAAAATAAACTAATCGTGTTTTTCTAGATACATAATCCAAAAGACTCCAGGGTCCTACCACCTGGGGTATAAAAATAGGCAACATTAACACACCAAGTTTCTCTGAATTTTCACAGACATAAAGCCAGTTGTTTCATCACCCTTTACTATCCTCTCCTTACCCTAGTATCTCAGGAAGCTCCCAGGAGTTTCCCATAGTACTGCCATAGTACTAAGTTCCTTCAGTCCAGCACTCTAATTTAAGCTGTTGAGCTTTTTGAGGTCACCGTCCATAGCTGACCATCACTTGGAGCCAGTCCACTGCATGACTTATCATGGCTGCTCCATTTCAGACCACTGATGCTCCCTGGGGCTGCTGCTCTCCCTACTACCCCAGCTCTTGGCAGGGGAACCAAGTGCAGCCAGGAAGGTTGGACAGGCATACTCTAGTCTGATGTAAAAGATAACCCCTGAAATTGTTCAGCATACAACTTGTAAAACCATACATCACCCTGGTGGTGATCTAAACTCTCAGTGCTCACCTCTATTTGGAAAGAAATAGCTTCCCACTCACCAACCCCCACTTCAAAACAACATTTAACCATCATCTGTAGACTCCCACTTACGGAAACTATTTTAGTTTTTATACGAATAACTTTAAACAAAAGGAACAATCATGCTATCAGAGTAGCCAGATCAAGGCACATTAAGATAATAGTCATATACTACACTTAAATCAGCTTCTTTCATCTCACTGTCCTTCAAACCCTGTACCAAGTCTAGCTTGGCATGATGTGGTTTTCCTTCCATTGCATCCTCTCAAGGCTTTCTGAGATGCCCATTTATTTCTGGACTGCAATCATTGGTCCTGTCCATGATTTTTTCTCAGAATGTTTCTCATCCCCATTGGTCTGACAGAGCGAAAGAAGCCTACTTAAGATAAGGTCACCAAACTTCCAGAGCCTACCTTCCATTTAGACCCAGCTAAAATACACTGTTACATTCATATAAAGACTCTTATCAGACTTAGGTAAGTTTTCTTTTCTGTCAAGGGCTGGACACATGACCAAAGTAAGCCAATCAAATACCTCGGTCCCCAAACATGACTTTGATTTTTAAGCAGCATAAAGCAAGAACATAGAAAAATGGTCCATATTCATCTCTCCTGCTTCAGTTCCCAGACAAGACTGCCCAGTGCTTCCTGCCAGAACTGTCCTGATTTTTGCCTTTTATCCAAGCTTAATTCTTTAACCTTTTAGCAACTTTTTTAGCTACGAACATTCTTTGAATTATTAATAAAATTCCTTTTCTGTTTAAATTAGCTAGATTCAATTTCTGTTACTAACAACTGATAAATCCTAATTAATACAATATGGGTGAATAAAAAAATTGCTGAATAATACTCATGCACAAAACAAAACAAAGAATACCTTGAACTAATGGAAAGCCATACTTTGTCTCTTGGAATCAGTAATATAAAAATGCCATTTCTACTTAAATTATTTTTTAAATTTGATGTGATCTACATTAGAAATCCAAAAGAAGATTAATTTTGAGCCTTGACAAAATAACTCAAAATTTCATCTGGAAAGATGAACATGTAATAACAGCCAAGAAAATTTTGCAAAAGAAAAGTAATGAAGAAGTGTTTGTCCTGGTAGATATTAAATTACAAAAGCAATCATAATTAAAACAGTGTGCCGATGGTGCCTGAATAGAGGAAAGATATCAGAATAAATAGAAATTCAGAAACAAATACAAGCATGTGTAAGAATTTAATACATTAAAAAGATTAGCATTTCAAATTTATGAGTGAGTGAGAACTAGGGATTATTCAATAAACAATGTTTGGAAAATTAATTAGCATTTAGCATTTATTTTGAAGTTGGAGCCCCAGCTCACTTCTCATTCTGAAATCAACTCCTATTGGTTCATATAAAATATGGGTGAATATTTTGTAATGAGCCATAAAATTATTGAATATTATTTAAATGCTAGAAGCCTAACATACGAAGGCTAAGAAATAAAACAAAAAAGTACTAGAATAAGACATAGGTGTATACAAAATGTAAAAAAGAAAGAAAAATTAAAGTAGTATTGGAGTAAAATATAAATACTTTTATAATCTTAGAGCAGGCAAGGTCTATCTAGAAAAGACATCCCTGTAATAGGAATGTCTACTAAATATTTACTTAACTATATTACAGTATCTCCATTTGATGGTATACCATATAGCCCCTAAAACTGATGACATAGATCTACATGGTGTCCATGTTCAAGTTCTATTTTAAGCTTGGCTTTTCCCAGTCATTTGCTACCAGGCAGGAATAGCTCTGGAAGGGTCAAGGACTAGAGTCCTCAGGAGCACTTGCTGTGGAGAGAAGGGGGTATAACAACTGGATCTCAATTAGGACAAATGATCACTTTCACTCTCTTTTCCATGACTCCATTCACAGTATAAGGATAAGAAGCAGAAGGCCAGGACAGGGATGGGCTTAGGACAGAGGGCTGAGGAGCAGGGCCCTCCTCAGTGACTGGAAATCTAGGTCTGAGGCTAGAAGAATAAAAGGAGTTAGTCCTCAAGGCCAACCTTCCTTATAGGTAGGAGAACAGACATGTAATGGGGCCAAAGCCCTGATCAGTAATAAAGTATTAACTAGTATGTGCTCTGGGTGGCATTCCCCTCTAGAATCAAACCTGATGGTCAACAGGGTGAGTGAACTCAGATTCCAAATCCTAGTCTTGTTTCATCTCCTAGAGGCCTGACAAAAATGGCAGATGGCCTTGAACTGATTCATCTACTCTCCTATGAGCTGTGCTTAAGGGTACAATCACCAACAACAATATCTTTAAATTCTACCAGATTACTAGCAGTCTTGAGGCAAAGCTTCATCATATATCTATCTAGAAAACTCATATCTACTGAGAATCTCAAACATCTAAAACGTCCCTCAAGTTTTGGGAGACCAAAGTCTAATCACTCCAATGAAAGTTTCTTTCTTTCTTCTCTCTGTTCTCCCACCAAGTTTCCCTTCTCTTTCTCCTTTACCCACCATGCTGCTTTGCTCATAAATTTTTTAAGGCACTTGACTTATATTTTATCTGGAACTATAAGTGAAATAGGTTTAAGTCTCCTAATACAACTCTTTGATAGAAATAATCTTTTTATCCATCACTTACTGATTTAATAGAAAGAGCACATCTCTGAAATCTGTGCTCAAATGGCAATTACTCAGTGAGGTTTTCCTGACTCTTGGATTCAAAATCACAACTCCTCACCATACATGTTCCCATGCCCTGCTTTACTGTTTCCATAGCACCATAATAATAAATCAAACATATAATAATATAGTATTTAAGTTATTTGTATGTTTATTGTTTCTCTCTCTCTCTCCCTCACATACACACACACACACACACACACACATGCAAGCATGATAAGAACACGAGGTTTTGTCTGCTTTATTCATTACTATTTCCCTAGAATACAAAATAGTATCTTCCACACAGTAGGTGCTCAATATCATTGTTGGAATACATGATGTCACCTTGAAAAGTCAATTTGAGATATGATGAAAAATCCCTGACCCATATCAGTCACCCTACTTATCTGCAGAAATGTCATCTGGCAGCTATTACAGGATCCTTCCCTCATGTTCTTGCTTATCTCTCTGGTTCTGTAGCAGGATCACAAAAACTGTAGAAGATGTGCCATGGGCAAACCCTACCATAGTCAGAAGGTATGTATGAGGTAAGAGGGTACTTTTCAATAGGATCCTTACTACCACATGCTGAAAAGGGGGAAAAGATATGCTTCTGAATACAGGGACAACAAGAACACCTCACCTGATGCAAAAGTCCCTGGGGATGGACCTTCCATCCTTTGAGGAAACCACAGTGCGAGCAAGAAGGGGCTGTTTCTGTATGCATTGTTTGGTGTCATATTTATCTTTATACAGAAAGGTCATTGGCCTGTCAGCTCTGCAAAGACTTATATATGTGAAATTTAAATAATGTTTTCATTTGTGATAACACTTTAAAGTTTATTTTTTTAAAAAAAGTTTTCACATTCATTCCCAACTTAGACCCTGAGATATAATTTAAGAAAATTAAATCCCCTTCAATTAGTGTCCAACAAAAGTTTTAGTAACATCAGTAGCTCCCCTGGAAATATATAATTTTTATCTATTTTTTAAAAAAATCTTCAAGATTTAAAAACATAAAAGAAAGCTCCAGATTTGTCGATCAGTTGCCAATTTCAATGTGATATGTTATTGAAGAAACACAGCAGAGCACCATCAGAAGGCAAAAAAGCCCCACCTGTGTAGAAAATGCATTCTAAAGGGTAAGGATGAGACGAGGTGTCCGAACCACTGTGATACTGCTTTTCTACAATACAAATATTTCATCCAGGCTGTTTCTCAAAAAGCTCACTTTATAGATTTTACCTGGAAATTTTTAGGCCCTTGCAAATCCTTGCAAAAGTCACAAGGGGGAAAATGTCCTAATTCTCTCTCTCTCATTTAGCATGCACCACCTAGGTGAGACAAGAAGCTTTGTAAATTACTCACTGTTTTTACTTTACCCCTGCTGCGCTCCTTGTGAGCCTTCCTGGGTTTGTTATACTCTGAAATATGGAGCATTAATGACCTTTTAGAAAGTGCCAACACATGTCGGGAGGTGGCTACTTGCTCTGCTCACCATAAAAAAAGGGTGTTAATAGGCTCCAAAGGGGGCCCTGAGTTAGGAAAATAGTACTTCAAGCCTTTATTAACTGACTGCTATCTTGTAGGGGGATCCAAAGTGGTAAGCCCTCAATTTGGGGAAAGGCTACATTCAAGAACAGGGAAAGAAGGCTCTAATGGGGTCCTTTTACAATTTGAATTAGATGTGTGACCTTGTAAAACCTGATTAACTATTGTGTTTTCATCTCCCCCTGTTGACAATTGGTTTGTTAAGTGGCTTCTCTTAATAGCAAAATGAGTGTCACAGAGAGGGTGCTGCTGGAAGCCAGCCTTTGCAATTTCCAGTATGTGGCAGATCCTTTCCAGCTGATTTTAGTTCATAGATAAAATGATTTGAAAATAGAAACCAAAAACAAGAGGCACTTTTGGTTCTTATAATAGCCCTGCCTCTCTTATGGCTATTATCCAAGAATTTTTAGAGCATTTTGATGACAAAGGTAATAAGATATTGGATTTTTTTTTTTTTTTTTTGGTCTTTCTACCTCTCAGAATAGTATGCAGATAATGTCTGGCTTGATTAACAATTAACTCCAAATGACTGAGCTACCACATTAGTATAGCAACAATACAGCTGAGCTGGCCCTACCTCTGCTCATAACTATTTGGGAAACAGCAGATCAGATATTCAATAGATCCATTCAGCACTCCAACATGTGCCCTGGCTCGTGAATAATTTGAAGAAAAAAAATATGTCCAAACTCCTTTCACTCATTCACATCCCTCTCCCCCCAGCTTCACCTATGGATACACTTAATATTGAACTAAGCATTTTCACTAACATTCTGCATGTTTACCTGGAAGTTGTTTCACAGCTCGATTCCAGTTGGGACCAGAACCCAAAGCACTAAAATACCCTGGGAAAAGCCAGGCTCCTGCTATGTCTGGTTGAGACTGGAAGTAGTAGCACTAGATATCTTGCCAGAGAGTCTGTTCTCATGACATTTATAACGCAACTTTGCAATGCCAAGAGTCCAGAAGAGTTCTGGACCCAATTATACAAAGGGAACCTGATACTCCCCCGGTTGTCCCTGGATGAATTCTGACAAATTTAAGTTGCACAGTCATGTGGCCCTCCCTCAGACGTACACCTTCACACACAGGTGAAGTGAGGATAAAATGGACATTAAGGCAGCCTTGAAGGGGAAAAGGAGTCACAACGGGCCTCGTGAAGGTCAGAAGGGAGGGGCAAGCAGTGCTTCTTAAGTTGCCTTGGTGATGAGAGCAGGGAAGGGGGACATCCTGTCAGGCTGTGCTAAGTTGACTGCACATATAGTCACTTCACTTGGGTACTGGTTTAGGGAAAAAGGAGAGGGGAAAAGCAGGTAGAGCAGTCTGGGTGACCTAAAGTAGCTTATTCAACATCTCTGAACCTTAGTTTCCTGAAAAGTAAAAGTTTTTGTGAGGCAAAAAGTAAAGGATATGAAGAACCTTAGCCCAATGTCTGACACGTACGACAGCTTCAGCAAGTAGCTATTGTTTTCAGCAACAATAATATTGATATAGTCATCAGAATAATGGTTTCTTCAAAAGATATCCATGCTTGAATTCCTGGAATCTGTGACTGTCACCTTTGATGGCCAAAAAAAAAAAAAAAAAAGAATTTGGCAGAGGTGATCAAATTCAGGGTCTTAATATGGGGAGATTATCCTTGATTATCTACATGGACCTAAAAGGCTTTATGAGAAGGACACAGAGAGGAATTCGACACAGACAGAAGAGATAAAGGCAATGTAATGACAGAAACTGGAATGATGTGACCCCCAAGTCAAGGAATGCCAGCAGCTACCAGATGCTGGAAGAGGCAAGGAACGAATTCTCCCCTAGAGCCTCCCAAGAAAGGGCAGCACTGCTTACACCTTGATTTTGGCCCAGTGAGACTGATTTCAGGCTTATGGCTTCCAAAACTGTGAATAAATAAACAGCTGGTGTGTTAAGCCACAAAGTTTGTGGGAATTTGTTACAGCAATCACAGAAAATAAAAACAATTACTCTGTACTATTGTCAATGTTCTCACCAATGAGACTGCCCAAGTAACAGAAGGTGAGTGGATAAGTGAAACGGTTGCCTCGGCCAGATAGCCAAGCGTAGGGGGCATGAGGGTTATCTCCAAAGAGTAATTAAATAAATTTCTGTTCAATGGCCCCGGTCCACAATTATCAACTCCAAGGCCTGACACACTTGACTATTTTAACTTCCTGCAGATCTCACATTTCAAAAATTACCTAATATTATAATTTGCAAATAATTCAGAGAAGAGCCTTAAGACTTGTCCAGTTAGCAGCTTAGTTGCATGTATCAAAATATTCATCCATCGAATATCTACTATTCATACTAAATACTGCAGATGAGAAGCAGATATGACCAAGTGTCTGTATCAAGAAATACTCAACCCAGTTAGAAAACACTGCTCAAACGCTAAAGAGCACAGTAGTGCTTAGCAATTGTGGCCGAGATTACTAGTTTGTTCCCCAGTATTTGTCGTCCTGTTTTTATAGGGCATTAGAATTTTCAGCTAGACCCATGGCCATCCACATAAAAACTGTATTCCTCCCTACCTTGCCATTCAGTGACCATCTATCAAATTATGACCAGTAATCTGTGAGCATAAGCAACGTGTACAACCTCTACTTCATCCTAAGAGGGGAAGAAGAATGTGATTCCCTTCTTTTTCCTCCACGCCTCTGACTTTGATGTGAGCATATCGGTGACTGACCTTAGAAAGCAGGCAAGGGTAACAACAACATGTAGATGGAAAAATCAAGCTCTCTGACACTTAGGAGCCACTTTAGCATCCCCGGATTATTTATGTTCAGATTTACATGAAACAGGGGAAAATACAAACGACTTTGATCTTGTTTAAAACATTATTATTTTGATCTTTTTAAAATCTAGGCCAAATCTAGATCCAAATGAATGGAGCTGTCAATTCTCAATGATTGAAATTGATGTCCGTACATATGGGTGTATAGCAAAAGAGAAATGGGCCTTCCTGTGAATCAATAGCACGAACTAGAAACAACTTCATTTTAATTACAATTACAGTGCTGCATTATATCCTTGTTTGGACCAGACTTGTTGGAAGATGGGGAGAAGCAGCAGGGAGAAAGTGCTGGACAGTCCTAAGAAGAATAAAAGCACAATGCGTGAAGTAACAAGTAAATAGTTTGTGATTTACCTTCTGCTCCCAAAGGACATGTGGTAAAATAACCGGAATGGTGTCCTGGAACATATATAGGATCTGAGGTCAGAAAACATGGATTAGTCCCCAGTTCCATTACACACCAGTGTTATGACCTTAAGTCAATTAAATTCTCCAAGCCTCAGTGGCATTATCTATAAGAATGGGCACAATACTATTTATACTAGCCAGCACATATGTAGAAGGAATGCAGTATGAAAGTGATCCTACAGGGCAAATGGTAAAACAATATGTAAGCTGTCACTATCAGCAGAGGTTTCAAACTGGATTTGTTGCCCTATTATTTGTGAGCTGGATTTTCCCCTCAGACGTGCTTGTTTTTGACCTGTCCAGTGTTTTAACATTTTTAATATGTTGCCAACATTTGAAACCAAGACAACCACATACAAGTATGAATCTCTTAGCATTCTTTTAGATTTCTTGAGAAATTTTAGGGTTGGACAACATTGGGTCCTCATCCCCTACCAAGCAATAGTCAGTCTATACTGAGCATTTATTTATTCATTCAATTAACCAATATTTATTCTTGACGGACTACGTTGAAGGCATTGTTCTAGGTGCTGAGTGGACAGCGTGAAAAACAGACAAGGCCACTGCTTTTAGCGAGCGTGCTTTCTGGGAAGACTATCTGCTTTAGTCCCGGCCCACTCTACTCTCCCATGCTTCCTGTGTGGCCCCTGTGGGCTCTGTAGTGTGTGGCTCCAGGCTGCTTCCTAGGAAATACATTATGGAGGAGAGAGGTTGCAAAATTTGGTGCTTGGTTTAGAGTCTCAACACCTGGTTGGAATGGGGCAGGTGGGCAAAGTAAAGAGAAACAGATACTGCGATTTGCACCAAAATGCTATGGTCTCCACCAGATAACCCTCAGAATTAAACAAGACAAGTGGCTTTTCTACTTATTCAGCCACTCAGTCAATAAACATTCACCAAATGCTAAGTCTGTGCCAAACTGTACCAGGAGGTAAGATATAAAGATAAATAAATGCCTCAAGAAGCTAATAGGACACTATTTAGTCATTCTCAAAATCTTGAGAAATACTACTGTCAGACTTGCAGTATTCCAACCCAAGGAGACTTACCCCATAATCACTGATATGCCACCAGGACTAAAATTCCAAGTCCTTTTATCCAACAATGACAACACGAAACTTTTTGTTTTGTCCTATGTCTTTTGAGTGTTTCATATGAATTAAATTATTTTATTCCCACTTACTGATTTCACTTCCACTGATTTCACTTCCACTTACTGATTTCATTTCCACTTACTGATTTCACCTAGAAATATACAGTGTTCACTCCTGTGTTTGATTTTACGTTCTTAAGACCTGGCATTTCTTCTCCATGACCTAGTTACTTGTTCTGAGTGTATGTCAGTTTGTTGTCCATTTGCTTAAATTTCATATATTTTACAAGCAAAATTTAGTGAAAAGTCATTTTAATTTCCTCTCCAATTACTATTCTCTGCCTTGAGAGGTTTCATTACCAGGAGCACTAAAGTTAGTTCAGTGAAACGATAGCAAAATCATAAGAATAGCTATTGTTTGTTGCAGGTATATTATGCTAAGTACTCCATAGATTTTTATCTTATCGCTGCCTCTCTCCTCAGACAAACAAGGAACTGAAGCTCAGAGAGACAATTTTCCCAGCTCACACAGCTGAGAAGTGCCAGGGCTCAAATATAAACCAAGACTTCAAGCTCAGTGCTTTTTATATGTTCCACATGGCATATCCTGAAGGGACTGTAAAGGCAAAATAGTATAAAAAAATAATTGAAGCAAAGAACTCCAAACTTTTGGTGAGCCCAAAGATTTCCAGGCAGAGGATAAGGCCTGGTCCCAGGGTCGGGGTGGGCATGAGGGTGGAGATCCTGGAAGGGAAATGGGCTTTCTGGACAATGCCACTCTACTTGTCACCATCAGAGAAATTCTGAAACAGAGAAGTGTCAACATCTACCAGCCGGTGTCTTGCCCGATGATATGACTTCAAGATCTACCCGTAGATATTGCCGCACTCAGTCTAAAGATGAGAATTTCAAAATGCCTTTGGTTTTCAGGTTAGTTTATCTCATATGGCTATTTTCACCTAATTAAAATCACATTCGGTTCAAAATTATATAGAAACGACTAAAAAGACCTTAGGGGAAACAGGTTCTTCTGGATGAAAAATCAAATTTAGCTACCAATAAATTCAATTCGATGAAAAATGGAAACCAGAAATCAGGTTCCCTGGTTACATTGCATGTATGCTAATATGCCATGCATATCTGATGCATTAGTACAAAATGTTCAGTATATTTCAAACGCAAAACCTCCTCTTAGAAACAAAGAAACAGAATCAAATAATAAATGGCAAATGGTCACTGTTAACCTTTGAATCTGATTTTTAAAGCATGGCACTGCTTGGAAGATTAAATAATGCACATAACATTAGGAAAACAAAGTCATTGATTTATAGATGTCCTTCATTTAGAGAGGTCCAGCTCTTTCAGTATGTGCCTCTTTTGCCACATCTCCTAAAAGAGAGAAGGCAAAAAGAAATAAAAAGAGAGAACGAGAAAGGGTCTGAAGAGAGAGAATAGGAATGGGAACAGTACGTGGGGTTGTTTTTGCTCCCAGCTATGGGCAAGTGCAGCACTTTATCCTGATAACCTTGACCTGCTTTTCCTGGCTCTGCGGTAGCAGCTGTGTCACATCGGCTTAGCATCTGCTTATCAATCTAACTGTGCAAACCTGACTCCTGCTTCCCATATCCTTAGCGCTCAGGATATCGCAGTGACCGGGTTGACTGAGCAGCCTGCAGAACATAGGAAACAATCAGTTCTCAGGGGAAGGAGGGCAGGATGAGGGTTGGAGGGATGACCAGAACATGGTCTCTTTATTGTCCAATGATCACAAGTAGAAAGAATATCTGCTGGGCAGCACATGGGGCAGGGTGTTCTAAAGTTGCAGAATTAATGGATTGTTGAATCTTAAAAAGGAAAATGTCATTCCACCACATACCTCAGTAAATAGGTAATGGTCTGTCAATCCTCTGAGCGATTGCTGCACTGATGTTTTGCCGTGATATTCGTATCTTCTCAGCCAAAAACTGGGACACAAGGAGTACCATGAGACAAGAAGAAGAGCTGTGGTGGCTGAAATTGTGGCTCTCATTAGGCTTCTGGGGTTCAAATTCTGGCTCCACCTCTGACCAGCCATGTGGCCTTGGGCAAGCTACTTAAGCTCAATAATACCCTTGGGTGCTTTTGAGAATTAAATGAGGTAATAAACAGAATGGTATAGAGTCTGGTTTCTGTTATGCCACCAATAAATATGTAGTTAGAGAAATATGAATGGACTTGTGGAAAAAAATAATATTAACAGCTAAGATAAGGCAAGCTATTGAAATTGAGCCTATCCCAAAATGGTGCGAATTGTATGGTGTATATAGTGTGCATTCAACCACAGTGAGAGGCTCAGTAACTGATGGCTCCTGGTCAGAGGATCTCTTGTGATCTGGGCCCTTCTAAATGGCATAGTCTGAAGTATCCTCCACTAGTCACTGGCAATGAATATTTGTTGAGTGTGGCTGAATCTGTCCTTAGTACTTAAAAAAACTGTTCTAGACACTGGGGATCCAACAGTGAACAAGAGTAATAAAGACTCTCCCTCACATCTACTACGTTCTAGAAAGGAAAACAAAAAAAATAAATACACGAATATACAAAAAGGATGTGTAAAGTCAGGGAGTGATCACTGCTGTGAAGAGAAAGAAGGCAGGAAAGGGGAGAGTGAGGGACGGGGCTGCAGTTTCCAGGTAATGTGGCCAAGTATCTCTGAGGAGCTGACACTTGAGCAAAGACCTGAAGGAAGTGAAAGATGGAGAGATGCAAATACTGTGGGATATTTCCAGGCAGAGAGATCAGCAATAGCAAAGGCTGAAACCAAGTGTGTTTGGTAACCTGAAGAAAAACAGGCCAGTGTGGCTGGAACAGAGTGAGAGTGAGGGAGAGAAAAGAGATGATACAGTCAGGGAATTGGCTGTGGCCCATCATGTTGGTCATCAGACACCATCCTAAGGGGTTTGGAATACCTGGAAATATGGTGAGAGGCCATCAGAACATTTCAAGCAGAGGAATGGCACAATCTGACTATGTCTTACAAGGACCTCTGCGGCAGCTGCATGGAAAATAGATTATAGCAAGTAAGAGTGATACCAGGGAAACCGGTTAGGAGTCTTCTAACAGACTAGATGAGAGATGAGTGGCTTGTAATAGAATGGTACTGGTAAGAAGTGGTCATATTGGGACATATTTTGAAAGTGGGGCAGACATGATCATCTGGTGGCTCCAATCATTGTATACAAGAGTCAATATCGACCCAAGACTTTTAGCAAAACCCAACTGTGTGAATGCTATTGTCACAGTGAGAAAGTTTGGGAAGAGGTTGGTTTGGAGATGGATGGGGAATCAAGAGTTTGTACAAGCTAAGTTTGGGATGCCTATTAAATATGCTGATGGATGTCAACTAAGTCAGATAAATGAAACTGAAGTTCAGGGGAGAAGTCAGAGCAACAGATATCCATTTAGGAGTCATTAGCACATGGATGGTATTTAAAATGGAGCTGAATGAGGTTACGAAGAAAGCGAGTATAGCTGGAGAAAACATCCTAGCATTTAGAGCTGCGTTAAGCAGGTTCCAACAAAGACTGGAAAGATTGCTTAGTTAGGACAAAAAGTATAGTAGAAATAGGTTGAAGCAAGGCATCCAGAGGCCCGAACCATAATCATAGCTGTATTACAGGTTGACATGAAGGACACTTCTTTTCCACTTCATAACCTATATAATGAGAGTATCATCCATGCCTACTGCACCCTTACCGTTTTTGAGAAACACAAAGCTTTTCACCTGTGAGAAGTCACCATGGAAATGTTTCAACACTGCTAGCAGGCAAGGAGGGAAAAGATTTGAGCCTATGATATACCACACAACACTGGGAAGAGGAAAGGACATTAACAGGACTAGGAGTTATACTGTGTTAATTCCAAAATGTGCTGCAGTCCATATCTTCATTCTACAACCACCAACTCTTGCTTCTTCCCATGTGCTAAGTAATGTCAACTCTATGGTATTAATATAAATTAATACCCACAGAAGAGCATTGAAATGGTGAGTCAGAACACCATCAGAGAAGAGAGAAAAAAGAAAAATTACTGGGAAGATTTAGAGAGCAAAGGAAATAGCAAACATTCCCAACTTGTCTCCTTATCAGTTAAGAATTGAGGAAGAAAGAAAAAGAAGAACATGGTCTTGATTACTTGCCATTTCCATAAAAGCAAGGAAGCATGCAGGGCCCTTTGAGAAAGATCAATAGTCAGGATCCTAGTAGGTAGAAGAGAAATCCCTGATTAGTAATTCAACTGAGATTGATTCAAAAGGTTGATTTGCAGGCATTCAACCCTAGGAAGGAAGAAGTTTGATATGTGCTCCAAATTGGCAGTGAAATATTAATTTATTTTGGAGTTTTTTTCTGAGCAGAGAAAAATGATGAGATGACTGAAAAAAAAAATGATGATACCACGCAGAGTTCTAGCTTCCCTTTACTTTTTTAAGTAATAAAATAATGAGTAAAAGAACAGGTATGTGTGAACTAGTTTAAGTACACAGCAATGTATTAATATGAACCAGGCCAGTAAAAAACAACCACCAGCTAGCTAGTTATCTTCTTTTCCCTTAAAGTTTTCATTTAAGAAAATATAAAAAAGCTTTAGGGTTTGGCAAAGATAAGATATAAATGTTGATCAAGAATTCACTAAATAAAATGCCATGAACACATTTAAATGGTATTTTGAAGATTTGGGAGGAGACGGGCATCTTAAAAATACATAAGAGGTACAATATAATATAACAAGTACAATTATTATTAACATTTGACTTAATTGCTCCATTTTTAAAAAAGGCATTACATATTAGTCTCAAGCCCATTTTGTCCTAATGCCCAAGGCTAATCCTCCAGTAATAATCAGTGTTTATTTTATATGTGTTTTAAAGTAATACAAATGTTGTCACATTGTCTACCAACATGCAACTTGCTCTTTTCATGAGACATTATTTTTTGAGATGCATACATGTTGATATACAAATATTACATTCATACTTTTTATTGTTTCTCAGTTATTCATGCATTCTTACACTATCTCCTATGATCCTCCCAAGTGAGTTGGATAGGTTATAACAATCCTCACTTAGAAGAAGAGAATAATCAACACTGCCCAGAAGGTAGGCATAGAACCTTCTAGCTCCAAGGCCAATGCTTCCTTAGTATATTAACTGCATTCAAACTTATATTATTAGCTGTAAAACTGGGTGTTTTTTTTTCAAATATAAACCTTATAGAGAATCCCAATATGTAGAAGGAATTCACAGAGGAGCCTGGCGAAGGTTCTGGGCCCCTCTTTGGCCTACCCTACATTCTGCAGTGACTCTAAAAGTAGCTTTATGGATTTCTATGCTGCTGTGGCACCTGGTCTGGGAGCCAGTGTGCTAGAGCGGCTGCTTTTCTGCAAGCACTGTACAGTCAAGACAGGGGTTTTAAATACAGAGCCCAAAATGCTTATAGCAATTTGGTCAACGGGAGAACTGAACACACTTTTGTGACGCCACCTATGCAAGGTAGGGTCATGGCAAAAGAAGGCTGGCAAAGCTGGGCTGGTATCCAGGACCCAGGGTGAAAGCTACTTAAAAGTCTCCTGAACATAGAGGTCAGACAATGGAAGTTTCAAGAACATAGGGATCCCATATTGTGAGGAAATTAAAGATGCTGGACAAGGACAACAGGAGCAGTGGGCAAACATCAAGGAAAGGGTGGCTCTTGTAGAGGAAAGATGGGAGAGAACAAACCCTTCAAAAGAAGCAGTTCAGTTTTTCACAGGAAGAAAAAAACACTCAGAGAAATTAATAGACAAAATGAAAGCAAAGACAGAACAAACAAAAACCAGATTCCCTATATATGGAGTCAAAGTCCTGGAAGGGGAAAAAAATAAGGAAGGTTTTTTTTTGGTTTGGTTTGGTTTGGTTTTTGTTGTTGTTGTTGTTGTTGTTGTTTTTGTTTTTGTTTTTGTTTTTGTTTTGCTTCATTTTGCTTTAGGTAGAATGAAAAGAATCTTAGCAGAAGACAGAAGGCCCCGAGACTAAATAAATTCTCAAAAATATAGGGATAGCACAAGGCAAAGGGTAGATGAAGTAAAAGTAGCATAAAGCTCAAGAGGCCTACAAGACAGTATATGGCACTGTAAATTGAAAAAAAAAAACTTGATTTAATTTGAGATTGAAAATAAAATTATGGATGAAAAGTGACACAAATATATATGGCATAAGTCCTGCAGACATGAAGAATGATGTTGAAAGTTGGTGTCAACTGAATCTTAGGGTTAGAAGGTTCAAGACCCAAAGAACAAGAAAACAGTAAGAAACATTGTCTTATGTGTGTATGACAAAATAGAGAGCAAACATGCTTTTCAGACATAAGAGTAACATCGGGCCAACCCAATACGAAAAAATGCTTATAAATGCTCACCTAGTTCCTGTTCTGCTGCTAATCCTAAAGCTGCTATCTTTTAAGGAAGAAACTATTAAGGAGAACTGAACATACACTATACACACTACATACTACAATTAAATGTAACTACTCAATAGCACTTGTGAATAATACACAACTGTAAGTACAGATCTCTACTTACAAAAATACTTGTAAAAAGTTGTTTGCCAGAATTGCCAAGTGTTGTGAAGATATGACTTCAATCATATTCCTTCCTGTCCTATACAAGACTTGTTAATTCCAGATATCAATGTTGATATGCTAACTGTAATGAGCTTTATAATTTTTCAATTATACAGGTTGTCTGCTTTAGCTACATGTTTATCTATTGTGTTTCTACTATTCTGTTTCTGCTTATAATTCTACTCGTTAGCTTGAAAATCGATGTTATACATAAAGTATATAAGGTATGACTCACTTCAAATTTCCTTTGTTATTTCTTGTATACTAGATTGGCTTGGTTAGAGGGATTTTACTAACTCATGACTTAGGGTAGAAAAAATAATATCTTCAAAATTGAGCACAAACCACTTAAAAGCCTTTCCTCTATGGTTATTTCTTATTTTTTACTCTAAATGCCACCTTTATCAGACTTTGTTACCCCAGATATGAGCTCAGTCTAGCAAACTAAACTGAGATGCTAAGCAACTCTTTTATGACACTTTTGCATGCATTACGCCAACAGTCTGAAAAAAATAATACACCAAAAAGAAAAAACTGGAAGTGGGATAGTTATAACTGATAATATTTATGTATATGAAAATTTGAATTTGTACAATACAAAATGAAAGATAGCATCTTTGCTAGTCATGCTATAGTAATAACCGATATTAATTTCTCAAAAGCCTTGAAATATCAAATAAATAAAAGAGGAATAAACCTGTTAGAACAAGAAATAATTCAAACCATAATCAAAAAAAAAGAATAATGAAAATATAAGCCTGACTCTCAAGATGTAAGGGAGGTAGTAATATGTTAAAATATGATATAAAAATGTTTATTGGAAGAAGATAAGGAGAAGATTATACCAAACAAAACAGACTTTGTCAGCTACAGAGTGTTTAATAAAATAAAGTAGATAAGGAAAGTGTAAGCAAACAAAATAAAAGCATAAGTTAGAAAAACAGGAATTAAGAAAAATGTATGCAGGGTAGATAGTAAAGAGAAAGCTCAATGTAAAACTTCCCTATACAAGAAAAATAATATAGATAGTAATAAAACAAAAATACTATTAAAAGTGGATCAAAAAGAAAAACTATAGAGATTGTGATATTCCTTATGAAACTACTTCAGGAGCAAGAAAAAAATATATAGTTTAAGAGGTTATATGTCAGTTAATGCAGATAAACTTATCGGTGAAGAATACAGATGTTTAATAGTAAATCTTCTAGCTTAAGGAGGAATTACAAAGCTGTAAACTATAAATATATAGTATATACACACTCATGTATATGTACACTATAGTATATATACACCCGTAAGTCAGTTAGTTGGTGTCACCGACCTAGACTTGTTGCTCCACACAGGTATAGGAACTATGAGGTGATAGAATGATGATAAATAAGAAATAGCAACAAAAATTTTCTGATTTAGAGATCAGTAAACAGTAGTGTTTTTAGCAGAAATATCATTAGCTAGTCGAGATGGGACCAGAATGATGAGTTGTGTTCATAATCTTGTGTTAAGTGTCTTTAGAACATTCTGTTGGAAACATACCCTTTCATAGAGTCTCACCACCAAATCTGTCAACCCAGCTCTATAAGCACCCATTTATTATGGCTTCCTTCCTGTTATCATGGATTATAATCATTATACATATTCTGTGCTTTACTCCAATACCACCCCCTTTATAGTATACTAGCTCTGATCCCTTCTCACCTAACTCTCCTATGTAATCAGTTTTTCTCTCTGTATTATATCATCCACCTCAGCAGACAAATATTCTGTAATATCTCTTGCCTTTAGAAAAGATTGCCCTGTACTTCATCTTCATAACCTTTTATTAATCTCCTCTCCTTTTTTCTTTTTTTGGAGATAGGGTTTCACTCTGTAGCATAGGCTGGAGTACGTTGGCATGATCATAGTTTACTGCAGCCTCAAACTCCTAGTCTCAAGGGATCCTCCTACCTCAACCTCCCAAGTAGCTGGGACTACAGGTGTGCACAATCATGCCGGGCTAATTTTCTTTTTGTACAGACAGGGTCTCAGCTATGCTGCCCAGGCTGGTCTCGAACTCCTGGCCTCAAGCAATCCTCCATCTGTGGCCTCCCAAAGTGAAGTACTAGGATTATAGATGTGAGCCACCACACCCAGCTCTTCATTTCCTCTTTATACCAAATATCCTTGACAGTTTTGTTTATACATTCTCTCTCAAATACTCCATTATGGTTTCCTTTCCCACTACTCTACCGAAATAGCCCTTGGCAATGACATCAATGGCATCAATATTGCCAAATCCAATGGTCATTTTTCAGCACCTATCTAATTTGATTTATCAGCATCATTTGATGTGCTTAATCATCCCCTGCATTTTAAAGCACTTTCTTTTCTTGGCTTCTGGGAAAATATTTTATCTTAGTTCTATTTCTACTTAGTTGATTATTCTTTCTCAGTTTCCTTAACTAGTCTTTTTTATCTTCCCAACCTCCAAACTAAATATTTGGGGGCCCAAGAGCTCCTCCCTCTGACCCTGTCTTTATGTATACCTACAGGACTGATCCAATTACATGGCCTTAAGGATCAATCATGCATTGAATATCCCCAAATTTTCATATCCATCCTTGACTTCTACTGTACTCAAGATTCATACATCGAACTTTCCATTCATTATTATCAATTGGCTATCTCCTAGGTACCTCAAAATTAATTTGTAAAAACCTGAACTTCTAGAAAGTAACAGGATAAAACCTAGGTGACCTTAGATAGGGCAATGACTTTTAGAAACAACACCAAAGGCATGACCCATAAAAGAAATAATTGAAAACCTTCACTTCATTAAAATTAAGAACTCCACTCTGCAAAAGACAATGTCAAGAGAATGTAAAGACAAGCCACAGATTGGCAAAAAACATTTGCAAAAGACACATCTGATAAAGGACTATTATCCAAAATATACAAAGAACTCCTAAAACTCACCAGTAAGAAAACAAACAACGTAACTATAAAATTACCTAACAGCCTGAATAGACACCTAACCAAAGAAGATATACAGATGGCAAGTAAGCACATTAAAAGATATTCAACATCATATGTCATCAGGGAATTGCAAATTAACAAGATACTACAATATACATATTAATTAGAAGGGCTAAAATCCAGAACACTGACAACACTAAATGCTGGGGAGAATGTGAGCAATGGGAACTCTCATTCATTGCTGGTGGGCATGCAAAATGGTATAGCCTATCTTTGGAAGACAGTTTCTTACAAAATTAAACAGACTCTTCCCACATGATTCAGAGATTGCAATCTCACTCTTTAGTATTTACCAAGAAAAGTTGAAAACTTATGTTTACATAAAAACCTGCATATAGATGTTCATGGCAGTTTTATTCATAATTGCCAAAACTTAGGAGCAACTGAGATGTGTCCTTCAGTACCTTTTCAATAAGTGGATAAATTATGGTACATCCCAAACAATGGAATATTATTTGGTGCTAAAAATAAATGCGCTATCAAGCCATTAAAAGCCGTGGAAGACACTTAAATGCATATCACTAAATGAAAGAAGCCAATCTAAAAAGGCTAGATACTGTAGGATTCCAACTATATGACATTGTGGAAAAGGTGAAACTATGGAAACAGTAACAGAATCAATGGTTGGCAGAGGTTGGAAGGAGGGAGGCAGAGTACAGAGGAGTTTTAGGGTAATGTAACTGTTCTGTAGGATATGACAATGGTGGACGCATGCCGTTATACATTGTTGAAATCTATACAATGTACAACACCAAGGGTAAACCTTAATGGAAACAATGGACTTTGAGTGATAATGAGGTGTCAATATAAGTTGATCAATTGTAACACACGCATGACTGTGGTGTGAAATGCCCATTGTGGGGGAGGTTGCTCCTTTGTGGAGACAGATGGCATATATGAACCATCTGTACTTTCTGCTCAATTTTGTTGTGAACCTAACACTTCTCTAAAAACTCAAGTTTATTAATTTTTACAAATCTGAATCTCCCCCAACTCCAAATATTATCAGTATCACTTTTCTGTTATTAAACCTTTATAATATCCTTTGAATCCTCTCCTACAACAAACTCTGTTGGCTTCACCTTCAAAGTATTTCTTGAACCTGACCACTTCTCACTGCTATTGGAGCCAAATTCTAGTCTATGGGATCATCATAACTTACCTGAATTATTGCAATATCCTCCTAACGGGTCTCTCTGCTACTGTGTTATTCCCAGTACACTATAATTGACATATAACATAGGGGTGATATTTTTTAAACCAGTCAGATTATTTCTCTCATTTGCTCAAAGTGTTCCAATCTCACTCACTATAAAATTCAAAGTCTTCATCATTGTTCACAGTTCTCAAAAATCTGTCCCCCTGCTTCCTCTCTGCCCTCTCCTCCTGCCTTTCTTCCCTTTGCTCAATTCTTTCTTGCCATACCACCTTCCCTGCTCTTTTTAGGACCTTTTCAGTTCTCTCCTGCCTTGGGGCTTTTGCACCTGCTCTTCCTTCTGCCCGAAATGTCATACCACCCATGGCTACATGGCCTGCTTTCTTCCTCATATTCTTCAGGTCTCTGCTCTATTGCCATCAGAGAAGACTTCCTTCACTACCTCATAAAATGAAAGCACCCCTGTTACTTCCTATCGACCTTACCCTACTTTACATTCTCCATTGCACATATCCTCACCTCCCCTTTCTTCATTTGTTTATCTTTTTCACCTAAAACTGTAGGCTTCACATGAGCTGAAATGTCATCTGTTTTCTTCACTACTGTATCCACAGTTCCACTACTGTGCCTCACACAGAGTTGGTACTCGGGACTAACATTTGTTGAATCAGCCTCATGAAAAGGGAGGAAAATCTGGAGATACTGATTTGCAACTGAAATGTGTGGGCTTACCAAGGAAGAGGAATTTTACAGAGAAGAAAGCTAGACAGAACATTAAAACTTTGGAAAGGCTGCAGAAAACAGAATGACTAGAACATAGCAAAGTTATCTCTAGGTTTGTCTTCCTTAGCATATTTCTATGCCAAACAACATAGCAAAACCAACATTCTTATAGGAAAGACAGCACCTATTAATTCATTAAGTAATTGTGTGGGGAGGAAGAGTCATGGAAAGATCCAGTCTCTCCACACACCATATACAATTAGGCTTACCAAAACTAGGAGAGAGAAAGAAGGGAGATGGGGTACGGCTAGTTACAAAGAAAGTATTTGTGTGAACTTGTTAAAAAGAACGATCTAGGAAGGAAACAACATTCATGATATCGTAAAAAAAAAAAAAAACTTTATTAATGCAGAGTCTGTCGAAGACTAGAAAAGAGGTGGACATAAGACAAAGCACATTTAGAAGTGAAAGGAGGGGAAACAAATGTAGAAAGGAATCCTGAAGACTTGAGCAGTCTGATTTTAAAAGAAATTGTGTTGGCTTTGGTGGCAGAAGAGGTAGAGCAAATATGTATTTATGTTATGTAAATAAATCTTATTTTTATAAAAGACAGATTTAATGAGAAGCACTTCAAAAAAGTAAGTCTCTACAAATGTGTGAAATGAAGTTTTCCGATTACCATTTTGTGCCCCCAATACTATTAGTATGATGCATTTCCCAATGCTATATGCTAAAAAGTCCAACACAGTAGCATTCTTTTTAATATCATTTTTGATATTAATATATTGTACGCATTTGGGGGGCAGTCACATTCTTAAACAAATTTTTTTCCAACCTCCAAACTTCCTTTAGATGTATTTACAGGCTATTTAAATTTGGCATCTACTGTCTGCTGATAGTGAAAAGTTAGGATGAAAGGCATCACTTATTTAAAGCAATAGTTGCTGGGGATTTGCAGTAAGACAAATTTGGGGTAGGGACTAACACAATTTAGAAGCTAAATTGTTGACTGAAGCAATGCCAACCAATGAAGGTCATTTGTGAAATAAATCAGAAAAATATTTTTTGAGCAGCAAAAACCATGAAACTGACAAAAAATTGAACAGTGAACTCAGGAAAAAATCATTTTCTTTAGGAATGAATCAAAAACATTATTTTCAGAGCTTAGTTCACCCAGTGTTACTGTGTATTCTCTCCCTAACTCATGTAGTGAGACAGGGAAAAGCCTGAGCCCATTTTGCTGTCAACACAAGCTGAGAGTGAAACTAGCCATTGAAGGGGAGTATCCTGCTTCTGGGACCCCTCTCTGCATACCGGCTGGAAATAGTGAGCAAGCCTTATATACACACAAGACTTTCCATAAGACATCCACAGGCAAAGAACTAATTCTCTCTTGGGTATTTAGCTTTAAACTTTTTTGCAAAATCCCAGCCATGTCTATGTATATACACAGCAGAATGAAACTAACCAAGTGTTTGGATCTTTCTTCTTTCTCTTAAGAATATCACTGCAGTTTTACATGCACCTAGAAATTCCAGTTTTGCAGAAGGCTCCTTGGCTGATCAAATATGTTGACATATCCATCTGGATCTTGGAATCATTTGTAAAGGCTACTACATAAGTATAATAAAATGTTTCCATATTTCCAAGTAAACAATGAAATTCCATCCCACCCCCTTAACTTTCAAAGAAAAACATTTTTTTAATATATGGAATACCTGCTTAGAAAGGTAGAAAGGGTAAGGAAAGGGAAAAGAATTTAAATCAGCTTATTGGGCTTTCTACTCATGAGATTGGGCTCCCATGAGTTTGAGAGGGAAAATGATAAGAGTAAGAACAAGGTTTGGGTTTCAGTTATCCACATTATTCCTATTCCTTGTTATGGATAATGTTTGGTAATTTATTGAATAAACCAAGGGATATCAGAAAAGCAGTTTATCCAAATTTATTTCTGAGAATGCTCATCCTTCTATGTAGTAACTCGTCCATTGGCTGAAATAAAACTTAGCAAATCCCTCTTTGACTGATTCAATATAAAAATGGGGACAAGAGCCTATTGCCAAGGTGACTTCGTGCCAAACATAGTATCTGTGTGCTGTTTCCAGAGAACTTCCTGAAAACAGGATGGACCAAATCCTCATGAGACAGACACTTCATAGCCAAAGAACAACCCCTCATGAGATGAATTTGGCACAACTCTCATTCTGAAGTCCTCCAAAGAATTCAAATCTCATAGAACATAGTTCAGGGAGCATAAGTGGCAAGCAAAATAGTATGGTGTTTCTACGACCAAAATAAACCTTTTGGTGGATGAAGGCCTCATGTTCCATTCCTCTGATCACACATTGGCAGGGTCTATGTTAGCTGTTTAGGACTGGCTTGACCATTACCTCAGAAAGGTTGCTCGTTTCAAGAGTTGTTCTGTGCTTCAGACTCTACTGAATCCCATACAACAGGGTAATTAATACCTGTCTCACTGCAGTTTTGATCAGTTGTCAAATGGAGACTTTCCTTTTCTACGCCATAACAAATATGGAGAAAGGACAATGGTGTCGTTTAATGCAGTGCTGATTTTCAGAGTCATGAGGGATGCTTGTTAAAAACATAGATTCCTTATACCCAGACTTACTTAATCAGAATCTTTAAGAAACAGAAGAGCCTTGGAATACATGTATTTAACCCTTGCCCCTAGGTAGGGCTAATAATTACCCAAGTTTGGAGAAGCTCAGTCAAATGGAAAGCATGTGGAATATCAGTGAAGAAAGCCTTCATTTTTTGCTTTCCCTCTGGAGGTATGGCCTTCTCTAGGTCTCTATTTTCTGGCCTGTGACATGGTGATTAGGTTGACTTCTTTCTCCCTCATCTCACTGGGATGTTGTATAGGCCAAAAAAATACTGACCTTAATTTTCTGATCTGTGGATCGGAGAGGACTGAGGCATGCCCTTCTCATATTTGCGCAGTGCTGAGGTATGCCTCATTGGCCTGCATACAGTGCTCAGCTTGTGTGCTGCCACTCTGTTCCCATGTTTCTGGGGTGGCATAGCCTGAGGCGGAGAGAGAACAAGGATGAATGAATCTGGCAAGTCTGTGGACAAGCTGATGGTACAGTCTTGTTGGACTTGAACACTCTTGACACCAATCCCTCTACTAAGTAAGTCATCCCTTCTGAGAAAATATTAATTTCTAAGTTAGGCACCCTCAAACTATGACCCACGGGCCACATGCAGCCCACCAAGGACATTTATCCAGCCCGCCGGGTGTTTTTGCTGCCGCTTCCTGTCCTGCTTAGCAGCTGACTTGTCCCAGGCCCACAGTGCGCATGCGTGGAATGTGCGCCGCACTCTCCAACGGCCCTCCAGTGGTCTGAGGGACAGTGAACTGGCCCCCTGTTTAAAAAGTTAGAGGACCCCTGCAAGTATTCAGGAATACAGTGTTGTCAGCTGCCTGGAGTGGTCAGAGATATGTGTAGCCTCTTCAGAAAATATTATAAAAGAAGAGACGGTGAAGAAAGTCTTTTATTCTGTCTACATTTTGGAGATACGGTTTAGTATTCTAGAAAGCAAGACTTGGTCAAATGAAAATAAATGAGTTTTTCCTTTAGAAATCTTTGTGGAAAGTGAATGTGCTATCTTAAGATAAAAGAAAAAGACCTCTACCTAGTTCAAGTCCAGTCAACCCTTTAGAAAGACCAAATGAAAATATATGAATATTCAATGACAATGAGTTGTATTTTAATGCTTACCTATTTTTATCATAGTGCCTACGTATAGGAATGGGCACATACAAGTTGCCTAACTGATTTGTGCATCTGTCCACAGAAGTATTGGAATTTCTTCTAAGGAAGAAATAAGCCAACTAGACCTTGCTAATAATATCACTATACTCTGGAAATTGAAGAAGGCTTTTTAAATACAAAGAAAACAGATGCAACCAGACTCTTGAATTTTCTTGGTCTCTTAGGTAAGACCCATGCTACTGCCATGGATATATTCTCTAATGGAGTATTTATACTCAGAGACTTGAACCAGCTAGAAGAATATTTATGTGGCAGTAAAAAACTTTAACAGAAAGCTGTTTGGCTCTAATAGTTTCAGGTATTTCTACACATCTCTGCTCACCATGTGTCATGTTGAATTATATTGTGTCCAGAATGTGACAGCAGCAGCCCATAATGGAACTTACATAATAGAATGGCCTGGGAGAGAAAGTGGATAGGGTGGCAAGAGAATGGGGGAGGAGGGACAAGGGAGGTAAGAAAGGGACTTTAAAGAGAAATTTTTCTTCTGCATTTGGTAGTTTGGTTTCCAGATTCAGAAGAAAATGAAGACTGTGAAGAGAAATATATGGGGCCTCACCTGCCTTTTCCAGGTGAGATTATCTGAATCAGCCTTGCAACACTCAAAGGTAGCATAGTGTAGTGGCTCAGAGCACAAATTCATGAGTCATACTTCCCGAGTGCAAATTCCAACTTTGTTATATACTAGCTCTGTGACTCCAAAGTTAAGCTGTCTATGCCTCAGTTTCCTTATCTATAAAATGGAGACAACAATAGTACTACTTCATGGAAGTTAATATGAAAATTAAATGAGTCAATATTATAAGTACTTAGGACAGTGCCTGACACATAGTGAGTGTTAAATAAGTGAAATATATGTGTACGTGTGTGTGTATACAAAGTCATATATTTATACATTTGGATGTACATTACATATATTTAAAAGTATATGTACAGTTTTTAAATAAAGCACCCGTGGTATGCCCACAATTGAATTCTGCAGCAGGGAGCACCAGTGTAGAATCTGATTTTTGTAGGTGTCATTCAAAACATAAAAGACTATTCTTCAGAGAAAACATTCTTTTTGAGCTTGGCCATGTAATTTTCCTGGTCATTTCCCTTGGGGAAAAATGACAAGACTATGCAACAATTACTAATACATACTTAAGAATGTGTAATGCGCTGCTCAGTATGATGAATATTTTCAATGATTATCTAACTCCAGCTTCACAACAACTCTGTAAGGTCCACAAATAAGGACCTGAAGACAAGAGATGTTAGGTAACTTGCCCAAAGTCACACAGCAAGTGATTGATAAACCTGGGGTTTGAATCAATCTATCTGATTCTAAACTCAGTAACCTTTCATCTTTCCTTATAAACCTTCAGATTTATGTATAAAAATTAATGCACTCCTAGTATAGCTCCAAGACTAGTAGTACTATATAGTTTAGATCTTAACTTCTTTAGTGCCTGAATCATGCTAGGGACAAAGCTGTACTCAACAAACCAAATGAAAAAGCTCAGGAAAAAGCTCTTCCTTGTTGATTGGCAAACATTGCTCCTGAGAGGCCAAGCCTAGCATGAATGAAATGCTGAAATGACACAATGTATGCCTGACATGTCTGAGCACTTTGTCTGCATCAAGATACTTTAGAACACTTACTGTGCTAGACACAAAAGTACTTTACACAAAGTATCTAGCTTCAGCCTCGCAACAACTCTATGAGGTTGGAACTGGTATCCCCAGTCCAATAATAAGGGGAAACTGAGGCACATAGCTATTTAGAAATGTGTCCAAATAATAGTAGAGCCAGTGTTCGAATCCAGAAATACAGCCCCACAGCCTATGCTCTGAAATATCTGCTAGTCTGTAAGATTTGATCCAACACCAAAGCCAGCACTCTGGACAGAAAATACCACAGTAGCCATAGGTTTAAATAAGCAAGAGATTGGGCAAAATATAGGGCAGCAAATTCAAGAAGAATCCTTTGGTAATTCATAAAGGGAATGAATCATCAGTTCCTTGCACCCATATCTGCATTTCTCACTTAGATAGCAAAGAAGACAATAAAAAGCTTTCACAGAATATAAGAGAAAAGTCTGAGTATGTCTTGCTGGAGTTCATAAACTTTGGACTTGTCATTCAATGTGAGTCTCAGAATCAGCCAGAGAAGAATAAAAGCAGTATTGCTAGCTGTTATCATGATAGTGTTTCCAGACTGATTAAGCACTTAACATTGCACATGATCTAAAGTGAAGACAGAGCTATGTCTTGAGGGAGCTTCCACTGTCAAAGTTTTCTAGGTGAATCTCTGGTTCATACTTTGAGCTCTGCAGCCTCCTCTGCTTCCCCCTTTCCCTGTCCCACTGAAAATCATTTTGATTTTTTAAGATGACTTGCATTTCATCAGACACAAAAGCTTAAATTTCGGGTTTCCAAGCACAGTTTGCAAAAGGAACTTTCCCCTTCCATAAAACTGCCCCAGAAATATCACCATTGTGATTCCCAAGGGAATTTTTTGTTGTTGTTGTTGCAGGCCTGAACAAAGGCAGGGGCTGCTCAGGCAGTAACATAAGGGCATTTAGGAAAACAGCTCAACTAACTAGAGAACATCTTGTTTAGTACTTAACGCTACATGATGAAGACAAACTTCATCCTGAAGTTTGCTGGGTCTACTTTCTCCCACCATTTCCATCTGTTATTTGGCTGTGATGCTGACAAGAACTCAGATGGCTAAGTGCTCATCCAGGACTCCTAAATTAGGGTCCGTCTGTTAACCCATGAGTTTTGATCAGTCACTCACAGACTCCATTTCTTTGATGCCTACAAAAAAAGTTTCACAGGTTGGACATAGTTAACAAACCACAGTTTTCCTCTTTCCAAGAAAAAAAGAGGAAAGTTACCCTATATTCCCTCTTCCAGTGGTATCTGGGGGGGGTTCATGTTCACCAGCACTAGGTCACTATGACCCCTACCAAAAGTATTCTATCTAAATTAAGTATGCTTTTTATGTAATATGTATTTATAGATTTATGGGTTTGTGAGCTTATTTATAGATCACTCTGATATACACACACACACATACACACACGCAGAATTGAACGGCTATTCACCAAAATGTTCACTGTGTATTCACTTTGGTTATTTATAGATGGCGGGATTATAAGTGATTTTTCTTCCATTTTATATAATAAGATTTTTTTAGATTTTCTATAATGGTTATATATTTCTTATGAAATAAACTGAAAGGCATTTAAAACTGTAAATTAAATACCTAGTCTTACCTGCATTTCTAAGAAAGGTAAAAAAAATGAACAGAGAAACTAAGACATTTCCCAAGGTCAATCCACAACCTTGATAAATTAGAAAGCCTGGTCAAAAGTAGCATAGTCTTGGTTGAATCCAACCATTTCTGGCTGCTCTCCTGTGAGTACACATATCTTTAAGTCATTCATCTAGCCATGCGGTCCAATATGGTAGCCACTAGCCACATGTAGTATTTAACTTTAAATTTTACCTGATAAAACAGAACAAAAAATCAAAATTTAGGTCCTCAGTCTCACTAGCTACATTTTAAGTTCTCAATACCTACATGTAACCAATGGCTACCAATTGGACTGCACAGAAACAGAAAATCCTAACATTGCAGCAAGATGCATTGGACAGCACTGGTCTAGATGCTAAGTTGCTAACTGAGCAAGAGGTTACAATCAGCCATGAGCAATCTTTAAAAGGGAAGCCCTCTACACATGTATATGAAATATAGAACATGATTCTACTTACACCTATTTCTCTCTCATTCTGCAAGTAGAGAGAGTGTCTGGGAGTGTCCTTAAGGGACTATGTGGATAGTACGGAGTTGCTCCAAAGACCCTAATCTGAAGAGTCTCTGGGCAGCTATGAAACCTAAATAGAAAATACAGGAGTCACAGAGGTTCCAGTGGAAATCTAGACCATCAACTAATGCCAGATTCTAAGCAGCTTTCCAAGCAGTTTAGATAGGGCTGTTAGAGGAGCATACTAGTGGAAGCCCGTCCCTGCCTCCACGTAGCAAAATGCAGGCAAGTTTTCATGCACAAAGAAGAGCAAGCACTACTGGTGATGTGTAAAAGCACAGGGCACATAAACACCCTCATTGATTGCTACACCAGAGATGAGAAGAGGATAACTCTGAGTTTAGAGGACACCACACTTTGAACTTAGTATTCAGAGCTCAGCTTATTTTCTATCATGTATCCTTGACCTGTCATTTAAATTCTTGCCACATAAAGCGTGGTCCTTGGAGCAGCAATATCAGCATCACCTGGAAACTTAGAAGTGCAGAATCTCATGTCCTACCCAAGACCTACTGAGTAAGACACTTATTTGAATAAGATCCCAGGTGACTTATGTACACACTAAAGGTCAAGGGTCACTTATTTCTCTCTTTCTTACTCTCAATTTCTAGAATACAAAGAAGTCTCAGATCTTTCAACCAAATTTTGTACAATACACTGGACCTGGCAAACAGCATGAGGTTTAATAAACATTTATTGAATAATTGAAAATATGAGACCTGGCTTTCAATATAAAGAAGCCAATGTAATTTGAATGAGTGGTCAAAAATATCCTTAACAACTCATGTGAGCATTTTTGTGTTTCCTTTTGGCTTAAAATGCAAAAAATAGAGCTTATCATATAGCAATACTAATAAGTAAATAATAAACCATGCATGATTCCTTTGTTCTTTACATTGCTGTCTATAAGGGCAATCATTTTTAAAAGCTTTTATTGGATAGCTTGAGCAGAATCATGCCCTAATTATAGTCTTCCTTTTTATTTGCCATTGAGAGAAAATGCACCAGATGAAGCTGTTTGAAACTCTATGGTTTGTTCAGCTGTATTAAATGCTTCTAACTGCTGACTTTTATCGTTCTTAACAAGTCAAGACCAGACTGAATGTCTTTAAGGATAATTGTTTTTATTCATTTCCCTTCTGTATTGCTAAAATGGAGGCAGTATGTAAATTAAGGAAAGAAACTCGGATTCAGTACTGCCCAGACCTTTGCTGGCACTCAAAAAGAGGCAAAACCAAATCTCTTCTGTATAGACTATGTCATGTCTCTGTGATGAGTGGGTTCTCCTTCCAAATGGACAAAGTTTCTTGATTCTTCAAGGTGGTCACCATGCCACTAAGTTACATAACTGACTTGTGCATAGAATCCATTACAAAAAAAAAAAAATCTGTGCCAATATATATATATATATCAATTGGTTCTAATACATTATTTGAATCAATGTAGCCAGGAATGCAATGAGTAGGGTTATGCCATGGAAATTATTGGAGACCAGTGCTCAGACGTTCTGTGTCTTATTTTCAATTTTATCATTTATTTGCAGTGTGACCTTGGGATAAAGAAATAAAGCCATGGTACTCAACTAAGATTGATTTTGACCCTCAGGAGACATTTGGCAGTGTCTGGAGAGATGTTTGATTGCCATGAGTTGGGGGGATGCTACTGGCATCTAGTGCATAGCAGCCAGGAATGCTACTAAACATCCCACAATGGATGCACAGGATAGCACTCCCATGACAAAGAATTATCTGGCCCCAACTGTCAATAGTGCTGAGAAAGTGAAACCCAGGACATAAAGAGTCTATTATCATCCCTATCATTCAGCACTGACAGGCTCGAACAAAAGTTATAGTCTACCAAAATATCAGAGACTGAACTATGGAATCCTCCAATCGATAAACAAGGATTCACTGCGTTCTTATTTCATGCTCAGCACTGTTTTTAGGTACTGTGGAAAACATAAAAGTTTAAAGCACGGTCTTTTACTTATTCTTCTAGAAACTAGAAATTAGAATAAACTATTCAGGGCTAATAGGACAATTCCTCATTGATCCATTCCAGTAATTTCTTGTTGCCTCTCGACATGGTGCCCCGTCTAATTACTGGATGACTCCCTATTCCCCTGGGAAGCCACTTTTCATTCTCATTCACTTCCTTGTTCTGAAGGAACAGCAATTTGCCACTGAATGGTTATTAGCCTTTTTCCCTTTAAGAGACTAAGAAGGGAAAAAAAGCCCACAGGATAATTTTAAAAGTTGTTGCTCCAGTTTTTCTCCAACTTTAGAAATCTCTGTTGGCTTTTAATTAAGAACTTGCATTTAGACTGTGAGATGAACCAGATTTGAAGGATTGTGTTTTTTTTTTCTTTTAATGAAATGGCACTCATTTCCCTAGGAGGGGTTTTCCCCAGATTCTCATTGTTCTACTAAAGATGATTTACATGGGCATCTGTGGAGGTAGCTGAATCTTTGATTGAAGTGGGAGGCCAGGGTAGGCACACTGTGCCTTCCCTCTGAGAAACTAGGAAATAAACACCCTGGGGACACAGAGCTGAGATCCTCACAAACTTCAATGTGGAATGGCCTGGAGGTGGGGCAAGTCAGAATCACTATAGCCTTATGAAATGTATTTTTCAAAAAGACTCCTTTATCCATGGCCTTCAAAATGGATGTTGTATTATCAGGGATGAAAACAACAGTAATTTCTTGTACATCTCCATCAGAGCTCTTGGGTGACCAAGTGCATTGTTGGTGAGCAGTGATATTTTGAACGGAATCTTTTTTTCTGAGCAGTAAGCCTCAATATTGAGCTCAAAATATTCAGTAACCCATACTGTAAACAGATAAGCTGTCATCCAGGCTTTTTTGTTCCACTTCTAGGCAGAAACAGATCAGATTTAGCATAAATCTTAAGGGCCCTAGGATTTGGGGGAATGGTCAATGAGCATTGGCTTCAACTTAAACTCACCAGCTGCAATAGCCCCTAACAAGAGGGTCAGTCTGTCCTTCGAAACTTTGAAGTCAGGCATTGACTTCTCCTCTCTAGTTATGAAAGTCCTAGATAGCATCTTCTTCCAATAGAAGGCTGCTCTGTCTACATGGAAAATCTGTTGTTTAGTGTAGCCAACTTCATCAATGATCTTAGCTAGTTCTTCTGAATAACTTGCTGCAAGTTCTATATTAGCACTTGCTGCTTCACCTTGCACTTTTCAGTTATTGAGATGACCTCTTTCCTTAAACATTATGAACCAATCTCTACTAGGTACAGACTTTTCTTCTGCAGTTCTGTCACCTCTCTCATCATTCAAAGGATTAAAGAGAGTTAAGACCTTTCTCAGGAATAGGCTTTGGCTTAAAAGAATATACTGGCTGGTTTGATTTACCCAGACCACTAAAACTTTTCTCCTATCAGCATAAGGCTGTTTTACTTTCTTATCACTCATGTGTTCACTGGAGTAGCACTTTTAATTTCTTTCAGAAACTTTTCCTTTGCATTCACAAGTTGGCTAACTGGCATAAGAAGCCTAGCTTTTGGCTTATCTCAGCTTTGGACATACCTTCTTTACTAAGCTTAATCATTTTTAGCTTCTGATTTGAAGTGAGAGACACGTGACACTTGAACACTTAGAAGCCATCGTAGGCTTATTAATTGGCCTGATTTCCATGTTGCTGTGTCTCAGGGAATAGAGAGGTCCAAAGAGAGGGAGAGAAGCAGGAAATGGCTGGTTGGTGGGACAATTCAGAACACACATTTATTAAGTTTGCCATCTTATATGGGCATGGTTCCTTGCACCTGAAAACAATTACAATAGTAACATCGAAGATCAGTGACCACAGATCACCATAACAGATATAATGATAATAAAAGCAGTTTGAAATATTACAAGAACTACCAAAATGTGACACAAAGCCAGGAAGTGAGCACATGCTATTGGAAAAATGGGGCTAATAGAGTTGCTTGATGCAGAGTTGATACAAACCTTCTGTTTGTAATAAAGGCAGTATCTGCAAAGCACAATAAAGTGAAGCTCAATAAAACAAGGTCTGCCTCTGTAAAATTATTTCAAAGCAAAAAAAAAAATTAAAATAAATAGAAAACTGCCTACGAATAATTTTAGAAAAAATATAAACAATGGAAAGACATAAGATGATGATTTGCTTTATTAATGCAGAGATATAAAGGAATCAGTTGGCCCTTCCAGAAAGGCGGAAAATGAGAAGACAGTAAATAGGAAAGGTGGGTGTGCAGAACAGGATTTACCCAGAGCACACTAGAATAGAAACTAAGAAACCTGAGATTGATGCAAAGATTTACTTTTAAACCAGAAGGAGCTATGGATTTTTATATGTTGTTTCAAGGAGAAAAACGCAACCTACTGAGAAACTCTTCCTCCAAATCCAAGTAGATCTTTGCTATGCCTCTAGGATCACAAGCTAATGCAGAGAAAACTTAGACAAGGCAATGCCCAAAGAATTAGGGCTCCTGTACTTACCCGAAGTGCAGGCTTCAGGTAAGTGCATACTCTCACATTTGGCTTACCCACCACCTCACAACTGCCAAGACACATATAGATACCTATCTGAGACCATAGTTTTTAGATACAGTCACAACTTTAAATGTTGTTCTTATTGGCAGTGAATTCTTCTTTTCCGAATGAAATCTTATGGGAAACTACAATAAGTTAACTAAATCTTTAATAAATAAAATGATTTAAAAAACGAAAAGCCATGAGCCTGGGCAACATGACTATACCCCATCTCTACAAAAATTTTTTAAAATATTAGCCAGCCATGGTGGTGCACACCTACATTCCTAGCTACTTGGGAGGCTGAGGCAGGAGGATCACTTGAGCCCAGGACTTCAAGGCTACAGTGAGCTATGATAGTGTCATTGCACTCCAGCCTAGATGACAGAGTGAGACCCTGTCTCTACTACAAAAGAAAAAGAAAAGGGAAAAAATGAAAAGAAAAGCTAAGAATAATAATAATTAAAATGTCAAGTACCTGTTGAGTAACTTTCCCAATATGCCATATACTGTTCTAAGTCCTCTACATGTATTATCTCAATTAATTCTCAGAATGACCCTATATGATAGATTTTTATTATCAGATCCATATTACAGATGAAGAAACTGAAGCTGGGAGATAATGCCCCCTCCCACTACCCCTGTATATTTTAAAGTTTGGTTTACTGAATATAATTATGTATGATAAAATACACTCCTTTTCAGTGTACAGTTCAATGAATTTTGACACATAAATATGTATACAGTCCTACGACTACTACCACAAAGATACACTTTCATCCATCCCCTCAAAAAGTTCCTTCAGGCTCTTAGTAGTCAATCTGCTTCCCATTCCAGCCCCTGAAAACCACTGAACTAAGTTCTCTGTACACTCTTGCCTTTTCAAGAATGTTACATAAACAGTATCACACAGTATGTAGCTCTTTGTGTCTGACTTCTCTTACTTAGCATAATACTTTTGAGATGTATCAAGGTCGCTGCATATATTGGTTGATCATTCTTTTACACTGCTGAGCGGTATTCCATGGTATGGATTTATCATACTAATAATCTGTTTATCTATTCAACAACTGATGGACAGTTATTTTGCATCCAGTCTGGAGTTACTACAAATGATGCTGCTATCAACATTCACATATGTATCTTTTTGTGAGCATATGTTTTCATTTCTCTTGCCGAAATACCTATCCGAAGAGTGGAGTTGCTGGGTCTTATGGCAAGTATATGTTTAAGTCCATAAGAAACTGACAAAGCAATCTTAAGCAAAAATAACAAATCCGGATGTATCACATGACCTCACTTCAAATTATACTACAGGCTATAGTAACCTGTAGTTACAAGGCTATAGTAACCAAAACAGCATGGCACTGGTACAAAGGTAGAGACATAGACCAATGGAAAAGACTAGAAAACCCAGAAATAAAACTACATAGCTACAACTGATTTTCAACAAAGCAGACAAAAACATACACTGGGGAAAGGACGCCTGTTCAATAAATGGTGCAGAAAAAATTGGATAGCCCCGCGCGAAAGAATGAGAAAGGATCCCTATTTCTCTTTTTTTTTCAAGGTATTTGAGGGTACAAACATTTTGGTTACATTTTATATCTTTGCCTGTCCCTAAAGAGGGTTAGAGGCATGCCCTTCCCCTCTACAATGCTCACGTGTCTTTTAGTTGTGAGTTTACCCTCCAAACCCCCTAATATCCCTGGAGAATATTACTATCATCCCTATCTCTTGCCATATACAAAAATTAACTCAAGGTGGATTGAAGACTTAAATGTGAGACTTGAAATCATAAAAATTCTAGAAGAGAACTTAGGAAAATCTCTTCTGGACATTGGCCTAAGCAAAGAAATTTATGACTATGACTCCAAAGGCAAATACAGCAAAAAACAAAAACAAATAAATGGGACTTTATTAAATTAAAAAGTTTCTGCAGACTAAGGGAAATAACCAACAGAGTAAATAGACAACGCACAGAATGGGAGAAAATATTTGCAAACTGACAAATTGTTTTTCAGTCACCATATCAATTTGCATTCTCACCACACCAGCAATGCATGAGCCTTCCAGTTGCTTTACATATTTGCTAGCACTTGGAACTCTCAGTCTTTCTAATTTTAGCTGTTCTAGTGGGTGTGTAGACATATCTTAATTTTAATGGGTTTAATTTACATGTCCTCGATGCCTAATAATGTTCAGCATATTTTTCGTGTTTATTTACCATTCATATATCATCTGTAGTGGATTATCTTTAATTTTTTATCAAGTAGTTTTTCTTATTATTATGAAGTTGTATGATTTCTTTATATATTCTGGATATAAGTTCTTGCTCAGATATGTGTTTTGCAAATATTTTCTCCATTATATGGCTTATCTTTTCATGTTCTTAACAGTATCTTTCAAAGAGTAGAAATTTTAAAATTTTGATGAATTATAACATCAATTTTTCTTTTCATATTGTTTGTGTCCTATCTAAGAAAACTTTGTCTACCCAAAGTTCACAAAGCTTTCCTCTAAATTTTCTTCTAGGTATTTTAAAGTTTTAACTTACACATTGAAGTGTATGTTCCATTTCAAGTTAATATTTATGTATGGTGTGAGGTAATGGTTGAGGTTCATTTTGTATACATATATCAAATTGTTCCAGTGCCATTTGTTGAAAACACTGCCCTTTCCCTTATGTTGTTATTCCTAAGTATTTTATTTTTATGATATTTCAAGTGAATTGTCAATTTCAATTGTCAGTGTTGCTAACATATGCAAGTAAAATTGCAGTTTGGAAAATGGGAGCCTACAGAAAAAGCAGCTAGAACTAAAAAGTAATTTTACCAAAGCTCTAGTCTCTTTTCCAAAGTCAACCAATCCTTTTTAGAACTTTAGTACAGTTTTTAAATATAAAAGTAATATATGCTAATTGTAACATATCAGAAACCGCAAAAGTGAATAAAGAAAAGGTTAACAATCTGTCTCCATCTCACCCTTAACCCTTCCTCCTAGAAGTAACCCTAAAAGTACTCAGTACTGACACACATTTCTTACATTCCTACATTCAAGCAGGTAGCCAGTTATTTTTGCAACATCTGGTGGGCAGAGGTAAAATGTGCTCAATGAAAGGAGAAAAGCAGAATTAGTCTGCCACACATTCTATCACTATTTCTAAAGGGCTAGCTCTTAAAAGAACATACAAAGTTGACAAAGAAAGCAAAAGTGCACAGGAGAATTAAATGAAGGAGAAGAGTATCTAGAAAGAAGCAAAGTATCTAGAAGCAAAACTCTAGAAAGAGTTTAAAAGAAACTCTCTTTCTTTTAAACAAGAAAGAGAGTTGCTCACTGATATGATGAGAAGAGACAGGTGTATGGATTCCAGAGAAGAAAAAAAAAAAACAAAAAAACCAAGAGATGTACCTTTTTTAAATTTCAGAATATTATGGGAGTACAAAAGTTTCAACTACATACTTTGCTTTTTTACCATTTGAGTCAAAGTTATAAGTGTGCCTGTGCCCCAGATAGTATGCATTGTACCCATTAGGTGCGAATTTACCCATTCCCTTCCTCCTCCTCTCATCTGCTTAATTTCCCATGAATGTTATTTTCATACGTGCACATAAGTGTTGATCAATTAGTTCCAATTTAATGGTGAGTACATGTAGTGTTTGTTTCTCCATTATTGTGATACTTTACTTAGAAGAATGGGCTCCAGTTCCATCCAGGTTAATATAAGAGGTATTAATTCACCATGTTTTTTTTATGGCTAAGTAGTACTGCATGGTATACATATACCACATTTTCTTAATCCACTCATGTATTGATGGGCACTTGGGTTGTTTCCACATCTTTGCAATTGTGAATTGTGCTACTATAAACAGTCAAGTGCAGGTGTCTCTTTTATAAAATGTCTTTTTTTCCTTTGGGTAAATACCCAGTAATGGGATTGCTGTATCAAAGTATAGGTCTACTTTTAGTTCGTTGAGTTATCTCTATATTACTTTCCATAAAGGTTGTACTAGTTTGCAGTCCCACCAACAGTGTACGAGTATTCTGGTCTCTCTGCATCCAGGCCAGCATTTGTTGTTTTCGGACTTTTTGATAAAAGCCATTCTCACTGGAGTTAAGTGATATCTCACTGTAGTTTTGATTTGCATTTCCCTGATGATTACAAATGTTGAGCATTTTTTCATGTATTTCCTGGCCATTATGTAAATTTTTTGAGAAAAATTGCATCTTTGAAAATTCAGATATAGCACTATTGGAAAACTTGTAAAGATTCCTATATCTCAACTATGGTATGAAAACAACAATGACCCTCAAACCTAAAGCCATAGTTCAGAAAGTGCAAATGTACAAATGAGATGGAACCTGCTTGGAGGGAGAGCCAATGGCCAGAGGTAATCACCAGCCAAGGCACTGTAACTGCCTTTGGTTGCTCAAGACCCAACAGGGACCCTACAAGAATGACCACATTGTAATATCCTACCAGAGAAGATAATTAAAAACAAATCACTTTATAAAAAATGGAATGCAACCCTTTTGTACTTTATGCATATATTTTAAAGGACCTGGAAATAAAATTTTCTCCAGCATAGAGACTATGACCCATTTTCTGAAACTCTTAGATAAATGATAGATTATGAATCTTTGAATGGTTCTAAGGATCAAGAAGTCTGAATTCTAATCTTGCCTATGTTTAAATATGATGTTTAGCTTTGGGAGAACATCTTCCTTAACTTTTTCATATATAAAAAGTAGATTTCTTAAAATATACCCTCTAAGTAAACCTGAATTTTTTGACGTTCTATTAGAAACTACCAATGTATTGCAATACAACCAAAAAGCAGAATAAACAATAAGTAACAAAGTGCACACTAAAAATATAAAGAACTCATCGAGATAACGTTATATAGCAACTTCCCCTTTCCAATCATCATAAAGAATTTGTAAGTGCAAGAAACACCTCATGACATGATCTGACACTCCATTCTTTATTCCTTGGATAGCCAGCCCCTCAAATATTAGTTAATTTGCTCTTGGCTTACATATCATTCTTACAAACTTACTTTTCCAAGCCAATAGGAGATTAGAAGCATAAACTAAAGGTAGGGGAAGAAAATACAGAGATCAAAAACAAAAATAAGAGTAATAGCACAAACAGCTAAAGAGAACAAAGCTAAAGAACAGATATAATCACTCCAAATCACATTGCACTGAGATTGGTAGCTTGGCATACATCAATTCACAATGACTAAATTCACAGGTTTGGAAATGGAAGGGACATTAGAATTTACCTAATGCAACTTGCTGATTGACAGTGAAGAAAACCAAGCCAAGGCCTAGAGAGATAATTGAGGTGTCCTTCAATTAAGGTGCCCCCCTACACACACACACACACTTGAACCCATACTTAATGAGTTGAAATAACAATCTTAGTCCTACTTTATTACTCTGGTTATTAGTTTTGAATGATCAAGAAAAAATTACATTTCTTAAGGTATACTCTATATCATAAGCAAGGGAATCAATCAGCTATTTTAGAAAGAGAAGCCTCCAATTTTGTCAAAATTTTAAATAGTTTTGTATATGCAAAGAACACATTGTTGAAAATCTCATTTCACAATAGTGCTAAACTGTAAATGACAGCGTTTGTGTATCTGTGTTTGTGTACATATGTGTTGTGAAGCACCCAATGGTGTGATGGAATCAACTCACACAAGCTCTCAAGAGCCATTTGGTCTGTCTTTGCCCAACTCCACATTAGAGACTTCTCATAGGTAGCTTTACATCAGCATGGTATTAATAAAAAATATTTACACCACAAAAGTCAGCAACAGCTACAAATTAAGGGCTTTTTTTTATTCAGTGATCTGGTTGTTAAATATTTACCAGCTTGCCACTTGATGAACCCATATACATATATTCTCTGAAAGAAAGTATAGCCTTAATAAATACATTCAAGTTATTGAATGCATGCAGGGTAAATATATACCCAATTTTGTCCTGTTGGTAGTTTAAGAGTTTGTTTGCTTTTATAGTCATTGAAATTGGGAAATTTTTTTTCTTTAAATATGAAAAGAAAAGAATCAAGGCCTGTTTCCATTACTGACACTTTATTATTCAGTTAATAAGATGAGTAGGAGAGAGAAAAATATATTTATTTGTTCAAGTTTTCCAAACAGTACTTTAATAGGATGAGAGCAGAAGAGCAAGGTCCTAGTTCTATGATTTGCTGTGTGATAAGATGCAGAATACATGGTCAACCACATCCCATGTTTTACATGCAGTCCTAACAGCTAAAACCAGTTTTCTAAATGTTTCTTTATAAATTTGAGAGGTCTGTAAGAACAGAGTACAAATGAAGTACCACATGACAAGAGCCCAGAAGTTTCAGACCTCATTCATGAAGTATATATAATATTTACAAGTCCTATATATATTATTGCCAATTACTTTTGCTTTTACAAATCCTTCTGAAATGAATATGGTTCTCTTGTGATTGACTTCAGTCAGATTTTTCATGGTAAAAAGGGGGTTCTTTTACATAGTGACCAGAAGCATTACTGGTATATTATATGTGATAATCAGATAGTTCCCCTAGCTCTCATATACTCACCTTATAAAATAAGTCATACTAAATCTTTATTAAAAGAGACCAAAGGTCAGTTAACATAATACTATGCTAACTATGAGGGTTTTAAAATTGATAATATAAAGTAGTTTGGTTTTATATACTGGGACTATGAATTCAGCAACATTATTTTTAAAAAGCTTTATTGAGATATAATTCATATACTATATATTTCATTCATTTAAAATGTATAATTCAATGGCTTTTCGTAAATTCACACAGTTGTGCACCTACTACCACAATTTTAAAACATTTTCATTGCCCCCCCCCAAAATAAACCCTGTTCCCCTTATCCATCACCCTCTAATCGCCCCAATCCCCACACCCTTCCGCCAGCCCTAGACAAACACCATTCTACTTTCTGTATCAATATATAAATTTTCCTATTCTGGACATACTATGAAAATTGAATCTTATAATATGTGGTACATTGTGACTGGCTTCTTTCACTTAGCATAATGTGTTTAAGATTTATTCATGGTGTAGTATGCATCAGTGTTACATTTCATTATATTGCCAAATAATATTCCATCATATGGATATACCACATTGTGGTTAGCTATTCATCAGTCGATGGACATTTGTGTTGTATCTACTTTGGGGCTATTATGAATAATACTGCTATAAACTTTCATGTACTAGTTTTTGTATGGACATATGTTTGCATTTCTCTTGGATATATACCTAGGAGTAGAGTTGCTGGATCATATGGTAGCTCTGTGGTTAGCCATTTGGGGAACTTTCTAAAGACAGCTACAACATGTTACATTCCCACTGCAGGCAACATTTTTACTCAGCCTAAATATCCTGGGAAACTACGGAATCTCACTTAAACCCAAACAATCCAGTCAATCAACATTTTCTTTTCTTTATTATGCCTATTTGTATTAATTCATAAATTTCTCATTACACGGGAAAATCAGCTACCACTAGCATGACTATTCTATTTTAATATTTCTGGCTTTCTACTTTTTCAAATACTCAATATTTTTAAAGAGTTTTATTTTAAATTTGAATGAAGAAGAATTTTGTGGTGGTAACTAACATAAGGTTTGGTGTTATTAAGACAAACTCGGGGAGGGTCATGGGGAGGAATGGCAGGGGCAATATATGTAACTCTAACAATATTTGTACCCCTATAATATGAAAAAATAAAAAATTAAAAAAAAAAGACAAACTCATACACAATGGCTGTAGCCAGTTCAAGGGACCTCATTTAGTAGATTTCTTCTTCCACATGTATAGTTAGAGGATACAAAAACATGGTTTTAATTGTTTACAGGGCCACAGTTGACTAAACCTGCATAATGTTAAGCTCTTTTGGATCTATTTTCAGTAAATGATTTGAGAAGGCTATATTATAATAGATGGGTCAACAAACCAAAACCCACATTAAGCAGAAAGATTACTTTGATATACCAGTATTATCCATTTCTGGTTGGGAAGAATGCAGTAATGATTATGCATTTCAATGAAGCAGTAGCATCTTACATTATCTTACCAATTTGTCCCATTATCCACCTTCCCATATTTATGTGCCACTATCAGCAATTGTCATAGGCAGAATTTATGAGTAAATTACAAAAAAAAATCTAAAGGAATATGTCAAAAAAGAGAGTGGGCTTTTATTCTTTTATTTTCTTTGAGGGAAGCCACCATTGTATATTAATATTTGCTTTCTTCAAACATCTTAGAGCCAAAGTGAATGACTGGTTTAGAGAACAATAAAGTTGCTAAAATGCCCTGTCCTCATGGAGCCAAAAATGTTATTGAGGCAACTTTATAGCTGCATTTCTTTCCATCTGCCTTAACTTCCCTACCAGATTGAAGCTCCCTGAGTATAGCACTTTGTTTTCTTGTAACATCCTCATAATGACTTGCATCCAATGAGAGCTTCATAAATGTTTTCTAAATTAGAAAAGTAATAACATCAAGAAGAATATGAAAACATTCAAAACACAAGTCCTTTATAATCTGCACTAGGGGCAACACTGCTGCCCAACTGGTAGATACCATCAGCAAAGTACAATAATCCTGCTTCTGCCAGAAGCCTACCTTGCATCTCTCAAATGAGGTCACATTCAGAGAATAACACACCAGCCCCGAGTGCCATTGCCTCAGTATGGTGGGTAAACAAGAAGAAATAAGAAATATTTGGTGCCACTGAATTGGTAGGAGATAAATTTGGGCGGCATCAATGCAAAATTTCCATTTATCATTTGTTCAACTTCTTGACATCAACATCATTACATGTCAAAATTGTGGGAATGTTTTCATGGCCAAGAATGTTTAAAAAAAAAAAAAGCTTTTCCCCATCAGGAAGCCTATCTCTTACAAGAGTTGGATGAAAAGAGGCCACAGAAGTACTTTTAATAAAGTCATAGCTTATCATGAAGTGCCACTTTAAGTAGATTCTCTCTGATCCACCAAAATCCTTGAACAATGCAAACTGGTAAAGGGATCAAACCCAATCCTATAATCTTCCTCATTATTCTGAAGCATTCTTTGCACATTTCCTCAATATTTTTTAACATGAACAAGCCTGGGCAGGTGAAGATTTGAGTTCCAATTTCAGTTTGTCCACTAGAATCTTCAATGTGTTATTTCATATTATTCAGTTTGCTTTCACATTTTTACCTCAATCTGTTTTACCTAAGTCACATGGTTGTTGTCAAGATCAGATGAGCTAGTGTTTGTGAACCTGCTACATATATGGTAAAGCACCTCATAAATACATATTAGTGTAATCACCATCGTGTGTGCAGGATATTATCTTAAAGATATTATCTTTATCTTTATTAAGATATTATCTTTATCTTTATTAGGGAGATAAATTTCCTATTTAAGTGATTGGTACCTGTAAGGTATTTCCTTTTGAACTGCCATTGGATTGCAATGACTTTCAAATTCCATAAGAAATATAATACACATATAATGATAGGTGGTGAAATAGAAAGAACATTGCCTCTGGAGGCCAGGAGACTGTCTTTAACAAGTTACATGGCCTTAATCTTAACTCTTCTGAGCTTCAGTGTTTTACTTGTGAAATATAATTACCACTCTGTTTTGGGAATGGTATTGAGAAATAAATGATATATACATACAGGACCTGGAATATAACAGATACCAGATTAAATACACTTTCTCTTCCCTTCCCTTTCAGCAGTTGTAACACTAAAGGCAATAGATCAAAAAATCAATGTTTGCATTAAGAAGATTATACATGAGACAGGGGCCGCTCTACAAAATCACTTATGTAAATGGATTCTATTCATTCATGAAGTTGATTGTAAATAGGAACTAAACTAAAAACTGAAAAATCACCCAAATCTGCCACCCCTTCCCCAAACACATCATATTCTCTAGATGCGTTTTGTAGTAAAATAAGGGGAAACTGTCAAATCCCTTTCATTTATACCATTCATGTTCTAAACCTACTTTACCACCAGTGACTTTCAGTCAATGCTCTGCCTCTGCAGGATTTAAACTGCAAACACCATTGCCTTGCAAATCTTGCTCTGAAAATTGATTTGATAGGCCTTTTCTATTTGGAAAGAGCAGAATTTTAGAGACTGGCTATCGTATCCGGGTCTGGTCCCAGGACCTGCGTTCAACTTGAAGAGGTCTCTGGCTCACCAGACTTTCTTTCAGTCCCCATCTGTTCCTTCTGCCCCTCTACTCCATCTCCTCCTCTGTTCTAAGATTTACAGTCACCAGAGTTCCAAGGCCCACTTTTTAATCACTCTCTTTGCCATAGCATCACCAAATATTCCAGCATGACTTTCCCAGGATTCTAACGTTGTTATCATTCTCCAGACAGACTCCTGACAACCTTCTGTTCAGAGTCTTGTTTTTTGAGTCCTCTGGAAACCAGGATACTTGAGAGCATAGATATGGAATAGCTACCTTATTCTACTACTAAAGGATTTTCTGGGGTACTGGATAAAACACTCTTTGACGGGTGGGAAGAGGTGCTGGAGAGAGAGGCATTAAGGAGTTAGCTGAACCTATTAGGTTTCAGCACATATAACTCTCAAGGCAGAGATGTTTTTGTGATGTACACTATATATGATATAAGGGAGAATTTCCAATAATGACAATGATTGAACAGTCCAGAGAGTAAACAAAGGGAGAAAAGAAAAAGTTTAAAATTATATACTATTTTGCAAAGTAATATTAATTACATGTACTTAAAAAATATCTTATTATTTATACCTAATCACCATTAGCATTGAGAATTAATATATAGGTTGTTAAATGTTTCAAATTAATTTATATAAATATTGCTGGACTAGAATATGTCTGTCAACCTTGGAATCTTGCTCCCATATCATGTGCATCTGTCATACACTTCTCTACTCATAACTATGAAAAGCATAAAGGAAGATTATATACAACTAGTTATATGTTTTTTAAGCGATTAATAACTGAGATGACCAAAGGCTTTATTATGTTAACCAAGTTAATTACTAATGTCTCAATATTTATCTGAGTTTCCCTACTAGAATTATGCATTTATTGATTTTTCTCTACATATGTTCTTATAGTATGAAACAAAAATAAAAATGAAACAAATGCAGATAAAGGCAACTGACCTTAAATGTACTAAATCACAAAAAGAGTGTATCCAAAGTGTATCAAGTTCTTATTGCAGTTCTATTTTAATATATCCAATGGCACTTAAATTTGGCACAGAAATATTTTTCCATCATGATTTTCATGAAGAAGAAAAAAACTCACCTAAGAGTAAATTGGGAAACCTGAAGAAATCATGCAGAGTTGCAAGTACTCTACTGATAACTAGTTATGTATGTTTTATCAGCTATTCCATCACTCCTCTTCCTTCTTCCAAGTCAATTTCTTAAAAAACTAGAACACCGTGCACCATAATTACCATACACACAAAGAAAAAATAAAGTTTCTTTCAGGACGGGGGAGAGTGAATTTTGATTCTTTAAGCAAAGGGAAAAAAGGGGGGAAAATTCTTGTTTTTATTACTATTAGTAATAAAATAGTTTTATTATATAAAGTAAAACAAGGGGACATTTAGTCATACTACTTTGTTCTTTTTCCTATCTTTGCCTTTAAATGTATGTCTTTCTCTGCCCCCCTCCCGCCCCACATTAATTCTCCAGCAGCTCATGTTCATGGTTGTATAAGTCATAGCCTTCATTTCCAATAATTTTCCAACCAAAAGACATGCTTCATTTTTTAACTGGAGCATAGCTAATAATGCAGATGAAATCTGGGCCTGGTAACATTTGATCTGGCCTCAGACGATAGAAGCAAGGTGGCATCAGCCTCTCTGATATAATCTGCAGCCAAGGAGCGGCACCAGTATACAAGTGACATGCATATCACATGTATCAAAGTGGAAGCTCAATCTGTAAGGCAATAAGACTCTCTCACATCCCAGCATGGGTGCTGGCCCTGAGCTGCAGTTCCAGTAATTGACATAGTTGCCCAATGCTACAAAACAAACTCAGAAACTATTCTCATTAGACATCCCCCTGCTTTGTGACTTTGTTATTGTAAAACCCAAACACTGAGCCCCATACCAGCGTGGCTCTGTTTTTAATTAGTTCTGATGGCACTGGGCTGTAAGCCAAAGAAAAAATGAACTTCCTGTGACTGAGGCTTGTTGCTCAGTATGTTGCTTCCTTCTTAGAGAGATTGTTTTCACAACATTTTATGAAAAGAACTACTGACAGAAATAATATAAGTTTTTACTGCTTTTGATATTTTTTTCAGGCCTATAAAAAACAGCCAAAAGTCAGATTTGTACAGTTACAATGCCATTATTTAGTCTTTTGTGTGCCCCAGTTGATTTGTCTTTTGATTAAAGACATCCTACCCGATTAATTTTTTTTAATGGAGAAAACACAGGCTTCTGTTAAAATTTTAAGACCATGAATGTTTTAGTGTTTCCACTAAATTAATTCGGTGATATATATTTTACTGCCTGGGTCATTGCTGGCATAATGTTAGAACTGAGATGCTAGTGAGGTCACCTTCTGAAAACAAGGAAGTAAAGGGCAGACAAATAAAGAAAAATTTAGACAAATGCTGGAATCCTACATAACATGAGCCTTCACTGGTCAACAATTTTTACCTTTTTAAAATCCTTTTAATACAGGAAAGTTCTCAATTTATGAGCCTCTCCTCCCCAACTTTAAAGCTGGGCTTTTGCTTTCCCAGATTCCTTTGTAATTTGTCATGACATGTGACTTAGGCTCTGCCAATTGGACACACCTACTCGCAACTTCAATTTGAATGAAAGTGAAATAAAAAAGGAGATACCACGTGGAACTGATTTTGGCAAGAGAAACGCAGAGATGTCCAATATTCAGGAGCAGTGGTGGCCCAGGTCTTGGCTGGCCCCTGAATCAGTGTCAACAGCTCCCTGTACAAAGCTCTTTATGGAGATGGCAGTTGTGGGGTCCCTACTGGCTCAGCACAACAGTGGGACTGGGTACCCTATCTGGATGCATAGCCTTCAAATTTGACTGCCTGACCCTCCTGGAGATGCAGTGAGCTGACCAATCTCCTTTAACAAATTACTTCTTCTCTTCTTACATTAGCTAGAGTGAATTTTGTGTTTGGCAAATGGGAACTCCAGTATAAACACCTGGACTCTATACCATACTTGCAGTAAAAAGGTAACAAGATGGTTTTAAAGTGGTAAAGAAAACAATCTTTGGAGCCAATAAGACATGGTTCAAAGCTGGGTGGAGACAATTGCTTAACTCCTCTGACCACATCTCCACCTGAAAAATGAGGATTATAATCTATAACTCATGAAGTTCTTGAGAAAATGTAGTAAAATATGCTTGCAATTATTATTGCTATCACCACTAAGAGAGGCATTTATAAGATTTTTTTTCAATTCCTTTTAGGTATTGGTATAAATTTTATTTTATTTTATTTTATTTTTTTTTTTTTGAGACAGAGTCTCACTTTATTGCCCAGGCTAGAGTGAGTGCCGTGGCATCAGCCTAGCTCACAGCAACCTCAAACTCCTGGACTCAAGCAATCCTGCTGCCTCAGCCTCCCAAGTAGCTGGGACTACAGGCATGTGCCACCATGCCTGGCTAATTTTTTTCTATATATATATATTAGTTGGCCAATTAATTTCTTTCTATTTATAGTAGAGATGGGGTCTTGCTCTTGCTCAGGCTGGTCTTCAACTCCTGAGCTCAAACGATCCGCCCACCTCGGCCTCCCAGAGAGCTAGGATTACAGGCTTGAGCCACTGCGCCTGGCCTAAATTTTATTTTAAATGAATTGATGTTTATTCTCCTTGAGCACAGACTTAGAGACTCACTGGATCACAGAATTACAAGAGATCCAGGGACTTCCTCAGTTATCCTCATGCCTCTAAAAGGGTAATTATCTATAGTTTTCTATAAAAGACCAGAAAAGGAGATGCCACTAATTATTTTTTATATAAAGTTTATTTGTACATATAAGTATTTTTTGACCAAGTCAAAATAATTCCTACAATATTTATGCATCTGTTCCTTTTGAACACATTTAGTAGCCTGTCAAATTTGGTACATGTATACAATGGAATATTACTCAATTATAGGAAACAACAGTGATCTAGCACCTCTTCTCTTATATTTTCCTGGATAGAGCTTGAGCTCGTCCTCTGAAATGAGGTATCACAAGAACGGAAGAATAGGCTCCACATGTACTCGCCATCAAACTGGCATTAACTGATCAACGCCATGGTGCTCACATGTTCACATGATATTAATATTCTCCTGGGATTAGGGGGTTGTGGGACAGGGGGTAAACTCACAACTAATGGTCGCAGCGAGCGTTGTAGAGGGGAAGGACATGCCTTGAATCCCCACTTGGGTGGGGCAAAGTCACAAAATGTAATCAAAATGTTTGTAACCTCATAGTATCCTGAAATCAAAATTAATTAATTAATTAATTAAAGAAAAAAAAGCAGGGCTGAAAGAACAAAGGAGGAGAGGAAAAGGCTCCACTCCCTGGGGAAAAAAGTTAAGAATGAGAGCACTGGCCAGAAATCATCTAAGAAAGAGACATTGTCTGAGCTGCCAGGGGTATTTCAGAATAGGATAGAAAAGGTATTCTCTGTATTTCATTGTAGAGCTGGAAATAACTATTATTGTGATGTTATAAGTTCTGAGGAAACACTGCCCATGTTGTTTTTCATTCTCTTTACCTACTGAAGTTAATAAATAATAAAGCCCTAAGTGATAGGTAGAGGGGGGAAAAAAAAAGAATATGGTTTTCACTTTAATCTAATTTGAAATAATGATAGTACGCTACAAGAATCCAGATGCATATATAATGGTAGCATTATTAATATCTTATTCTTTTTGTGGGTGGATAGTCACTGTTTCCCTAACGTGACTGCTTATTACATTGTCTTTTTAAGTGATTGCTGAAAGGCTTCTTTATGGTGACATGCAATGATGGCAATGGTGATGTCACATCCCAAGGAATGTTACTAAGTTTGTGTTAAATTTCTATGTATCCTTTAAGGCCCACTGTAAATTGCACCTCCTCTCTGAAGCCTTTGCCTATTCTCCTTGGTCAAATAGGAGCTTGCCTTCTTTGAAAGCGCCGATACCATTGTCTCTTGGGGCAGTTAATATGTTCTTGCTTACGTGAAGGTTATTTGTACACAGGCCTTAGTTCCCCTCACTGGCATAAACTAAGCTCCTTAAGATAAAGACTCATCTCAGTATATCCTATAGCACTTAGCAAAGTGTTCTGTGTATGTCATTCCTGTATATCGCATTATAACCTATACCACTGTAACATTCACTCTCAATTCTATAACTATATTGGAATCTCCTTGAAGACATGGATATTTCTTATTCATGATCACATCCTCCCTTGGTGTGTAGCACATATTTGTTGAATTGAAATGCTAACCTTAAACTAAAATTTTCTACATATTTCCTCCTTTTATTCTTTACTTTTTTCCCCCTCTATTCAGTTCTTTTTTGATTCTTTAAAAATCTATAGTCCTCAGCACTTACTCTGCTCCAGTACGTCTTTATGAAAGTAAATTCTTTCTTTGTAGCCATTACTGGCCACACTTCTTATTGCTTTTATATAATCTTTGCAAAGTAGTCATAAAATATTTTCATTATAGCATATAGTTTAAACCAGCTATTACTATTTCCCCTCCAACACCTACATCTGGACAGCTATTATGTAAAATGTGTTGCACATTGCTAAAATTCCTCCAACCTACTAAGAGAATTCATATTAATCTGTGTTCTACAGCCTTTCCAGTTCAAGTATCCTCCTAGTTTCTAAGTGTCTTAATTAGAAGCTGGTAGAAAGCTCAAGACATGTCAATAAGTGAAAAGGCAAGTTGTAGCACACAACTTATGATATAGTCTGTCATTTTATATGTGTAAATGTACAGATACATGTAGGTTAATGCACAACAGAGCTCTAGAAAGATACATACCAAACTTATTAGTGAGTGTTTCTGGAGAATGGAGTGACTTCATAAGAAAAGATGATAAACTTTTTTAGTATTATAACTCTGCATTGTTTGAATGCTTTTTATTTATTTCAGCATATTATGGGGTTACAAATTTTAAGGTTTCAAATAATGCCCTTTCCTTCCCGCCCCCCATAAGTCTGACCTTCCAGTGTGACCATCCCCCAGACGGTGCACATCTCACTCATTATGTATGTATATACCCGCCCCCCTCCCCCCTCCCACTGCCCAATACCTAATTACTGTGGTTCCTATGTGTCGATTTAGATGCTGCTCAGTTAATATCAGTCTGCTGGTGAGTATATGTGGTGCTTGTTTTTCCATTCTTGAGATACTTCACTCAGTGGTATGGGTTGCAGCTCTAACCAGGAAAATACAAAGTGTGCTATATCACTGTTGTTTCTTAGAGCTAAATAGTACTCCATGGTATACATATACCACATTTTATTAATCCACTCATGGATTGATGGGCACTGGGTTGTTTCCACAGCTTTGCAATTATGAATTGTGCTGCTATGAACATTCGAGTGCAGGTGTCTTTTTTGTAGAGTGTCATTGGATCTTTTGGGTAGATGCCCAGTAATGGGATTGCTGGATCAAATGGTAGATCCACTTGTATCACTTTAAATTTGAATGCTTTAAAGTTAAAATACTGTAATATAGTTCCTATATAAAAATAATTTAAATAAATAGGTAAATAGTCAACTTTTTTGGAAGTTGGGGAAAGTATTAAATTATGATGACATTCATTATTCAGTGCTAGGGGTCCAAATAAATAAGCACATATGGAAACTAGAAAAAGGAACTATCTGGAACAGTGAATTTTCTTGGATCAAAATCATAAGGATGCAGTTTTTACCATGAAAATTGAATACTGTGCTAAACAATAAAAGCCATTTGACTCTGTCTATCTGTCTATATACACATATAATGTTATCACTAAAAATTTAATCCCTTGGTCCAAAAACTATTCTTCTCAACTTATGTTGAGATTGTCACCCCAAATTATCTGGCTTATTTATCTTTTCAAGCTGAAAATAATATACGTTAGATAATGTCTCAAAACATGCAAGAAAAAAAATAACAGAAATCTTTTTTTTGTAAAAGCGAAACCTTTTTCAACATTTTTGTACTAGCAAATTCATAAGCAGCTATACTTGCTCAGTAGCCAAGTCACAGTCTTTTGAAGACAAGGTAAAGCACTCTCTTCTAAACCATTATGATGAGGAGCACAGCCTACCTTGGCTCCAAGCTTCCCCATAAAGATGCATGCTCTTCACTTGCCATCTGTTTTCTTCTGAACAACAGTCAGCATAGCCTTGTACAGAAACACTAGTATGTAGAAATATTTTATGGATATGAAAAATTTATTTGTACATTTCTTTGAAAAGTAAATACTTCACAGTTGCCACATTGCTTCAACTGGGTTGACAGAGCCAAATACATCAGCTAAGACCCAGGCCCTCTCGGACCTATACCTGAGACCTCTTCTACTCCTTGGACTTCATCTCCTACTGGTCTCTCCTCTGTACATTCCATCCCTTGCTGTACCCTCAATATGCCAGGAACACTCCCAGAATCAGTTCATTTACGAGTTCCCTGCCTTTACTCCTAATTTCCTTCAGGACTCTGCTCAAATGTCGCCTTCTCAATGAGCCTTTCCATGCTTTATTTTTCTCAATAAAAGTTATCAATCATCTAATATACAAAATATTTTATTTATTTATTTTTTCATATTCACTGCAGCTTTATTTATAACAGCTAAACAACTAAAAACAACTTAGATGCTCAAAAATAAGGTAATTGATAAGTCAACTGAAACATTCATACAATGGAATATTACTAAGCAGTAAAAATTGTCAAAATGTCTGATACAAGGCTGGGCGCAGTGGCTCACGCCTGTAATCCTAGCACTCTGGGAGGCCAAGGCGGGAGGATTGCTTGAGGTCAGGAGTTCAAAACCAGCCTCAGCAAGAGCGAGACCCCATCTCTACTATAAATAGAAAGAAATTAATTGGCCAACTAATATATATAGAAAAAATTAGCCGGGCATGGTGGCGCATGCCTTTAGTCCCAGCTACTTGGGAGGCTGAGGCAGCAGGATTGCTTGAGCCCAGGAGTTTGAGGTTGCTGTGAGCTAGGCTGATGCCACGCCACTCACTCTAGCCTGGGCAACAAAGCGAGACTCTGTCTCAAAAAAAAAAAAAAGATGTCTGATACACGTGTGTATTCATTTTCCATCA
>VSMD01013093.1:0-66035 GCA_008750895.1 Mirza zaza
GGCAAATTTTTCCTCTTTAAAACGTATTTATTTTTTTATTTTTTTTTTGAGACAGAGTCTCACTTTATTGCCCAGGCTAGAGTGAGTGCCGTGGCATCAGCCTAGCTCACAGCAACCTCAAACTCCTGGGCTCAAGCAATCCTGTTGCCTCAGCCTCCCAAGTAGCTGGGACTACAGGCATGCGCCACCATGCCCGGCTAATTTTTTCTATATATATATTAGTTGGCCAATTAATTTCTTTCTATTTATAGTAGAGATGGGGTCTCGCTCTTGCTCAGGCTGGTCTCGAACTCCTGAGCTCAAACGATCCGCCCACCTCGGCCTCCCAGAGAGCTAGGATTACAGGCTTGAGCCACCACGCCCGGCCTCAAAACGTATTTATTGTTTCTCTTTGCCTCTCAGTTTCTGGTTTCCTTTTGTCACTTCTATAATCCTATGCAAACGATATTTTACATTTCCTAAAACTTTCTAAAAGCTTGAAGTTTGGTAAATTAGACTGTGTCGTCTTTCTCCTTTGGAAGAAGAAATTGTAGTCTTGTCTTTTACCTAAATCATTTTATGGGCCATTAATTGAATAGATAATGTTTCTCAGCAAAGGCCGAAAGGTCATTTACCATTTTCAACTTGACAACTAACTACCCGTGATCACAAGAGCGCTAAAGGGAAAGAGGTGACATCAGAGCTCTCATGAAGAGCACAGACCTGGCTGGATTTAGAAGGCTACACATTGTAGCCTCTTACTTTGCATTTACAAATGAGTAAATGAGATGACTACCAATTTTTTCATGATAATGAATTTTTTTTGTTTGTTTTAATGGGAAATGCTCAGTATCCAAAAGTCTTCTGGTATGATAGTTTAGTTCAGAAAAACCAGGGGATATGTTTTGCTTTTTTTTTGAGACAGAGTCTCACTTTGTTGCTCAGGCTAGAGTGAGTGCCATGGCGTCAGCCTAACTCACAGCAACCTCAAACTCCTGGGCTCAAGCAATCCTGCTGCCTCAGCCTCCCAAGTAGCTGGGACTACAGGCATGCGCCACCATGCCCGGCTAATTTTTTCTATATATATGTTAGTTGGCCAATTAATTTCTTTCTATTTTTAGTAGAGATGGGGTCCCGCTCTTGCTCAGGCTGGTTTTGAACTCCTGACCTTGAGCGATCTGCCTGCCTTGCCCTCCCAGAGTGCTAGGATTACAGGCGTGAGCCACTGCACCCAGCCTTTTTTTAAAATTATTATTGTAGTAAATATATATAACATAAAATTTACTATTTTTGAAAAAAATTATTTTTAAAAGCCAGTCAAGGTGGGGCACGGTGGCTCACATACGTAGTGGAGCCTTATAAGCAAGAAAATTCTGACACATGCTACAACATGCATGAACCATACTAAGTGAAATAAACCAGTCACAAAAGGGCAACTGTTGTATGATACCTCTCTCTCTCTTTTTTTTTTTTTTTAGTGGAGCCGGGGGTCTCACTCTTGCTCAGGCTGGTTTTGAACTCCTGACCTTGACCGATCCTCCTGCCTGGGCCTCCCAGAGAGCTAAGATTACAGGCATGAGCCACCGTGCCCGGCCATTATTTTTAGTGCATATGCAAAGCTAATCCCTATACTTAATTGACTTTCCTATGAAAATTACAAACCCGGGCCGGGCGCGGTGGCTCACGCCTGTAATCCTAGCACTCTGGGAGGCCGAGGCGGGCGGATTGCTCAAGGTCAGGAGTTCAAAACCAGCCTGAGCGAGACCCCGTCTTTACTATAAAAATANCACGCCTGTAATCCTAGCACTCTGGGAGGCCGAGGCGGGCGGATTGCTCAAGGTCAGGAGTTCAAAACCAGCCTGAGCGAGACCCCGTCTTTACTATAAAAATAGAAAGAAATTAATTGGCCAACTAATATATATATAAAAAAAAAAATTAGCCGGGCATGGTGGCGCATGCCTGTAGTCCCAGCTACTCGGGAGGCTGAGGCAGCAGGATTGCTTGAGCCCAGGAGTTTGAGGTTGCTGTGAGCTAGGCTGACGCCACGGCACTCACTCTAGCCTGGGCAACAAAGCGAGACTCTGTCTCAAAAAAAAAAAAAGAAAAGAAAATTACAAACCCAATTTTGTTCAGGTGTTCTTGAGTCAAATTCATACAAACAAATTAAAGTCAGAAGTTCAGGAGATTGAGGTAGGAGGATTGCCTGAACTCAAGAATTTGAAGCTACAGTGAGCTATGATTTTACCACTGGGCAACAGAGTAAGACACCGTCTCTAGGGAAAAAATAGAGAAAGACCAAGCATGGGGCTCACACCTGTAATCCCAGTACTTTGTGATGTTGAGGTGGGAGGATTGCTTGAGACCAGCCTTGGCAATGTAGGAAGACTTGTATCTACAAAAAATTTCAAAAATTAGTTGGGTGTGATGGTGTGCCTGTAATCCTAGCTACTCAGGACGCTGAGAAGGGACGATTGTGTAAGCACAGGAGTTGGAGGCTGCAGTGAGCTATGATTGCACCAGTGCACTCCAGCCTGGGTAACAGAGCAAGATCCCATCTCTAAAAATAATTAATTAATTAAGGGGGTTTTTTTAATTTTTTTTTTTTTTTTTTTTTTGAGACAGAGTCTCGCTTTGTTGCCCAGGCTAGAGTGAGTGCTGTGGCGTCAGCCTAGCTCACAGCAACCTCAAACTCCTGGGCTCAAGCAATCCTGCTGCCTCAGCCTCCCAAGTAGCTGGGACTACAGCCATGCACCACCATGCCCGGCTAAAATTTTTTCTATATATATTAGTTGGCCAATTAATTTCTTTCTATTTATAGTAGAGATGGGGTCTCGCTCTTGCTCAGGCTGGTCTCGAACTCCTGAGCTCAAACGATCCGCCCACCTCGGCCTCCCAGAGAGCTAGGATTACAGGCTTGAGCCACCTCACCCGGCCTTTTCATCATACTATATTAAAAAAAAAAAATCTTATAGGAAAAAGATCCTAGAAGATAATAAAGGACCTCATGAAAGGAATGGTACATGGCACAGATATTATAAGAATGCTTTGGTGAATTGTTAAGGGCTGTCTAGCTAATATATTTCTTTTGAGATGAATCATGGGAAAAAAAATTGAGAAGGGAGACAAGACAGACATTTTAAATCTTGGTCAATAACTTCTTAGCACCCTTGATAAAAGCACAATAATATTCTGTGGACTCCTCTAGCACTGTTTGCCAAGTGACCCACTTTCTTATGGGGGCGGGAGTGAGTGCCCTCTATGCAAACTTTCAGATATGGAATGGCCGCCTCCAAGTTCATGGGCAGACCTAATCTTGACCTGATCATGGCTGATGAGTCCGATTGGAAGCCTGGCTGAGGTGGGACAATCATAATCTTTCCTTCCTTAATATGTACATGGGGAGCCGGACGCGGTGGCTCACGCTTGTAATCCTAGCTCTCTGGGAGGCCGAGGCGGGCGGATCGTTTGAGTTCAGGAGTTTGAAACCAGCCTGAGCAAGAGCGAGACCCCGTCTCTACTATAAATAGAAAGAAATTAATTGGCCAACTAATATATATAGAAAAAATTCGCCGGGCATGGTGGCGCATGCCTGTAGTCCCAGCTACTCGGGAGGCTGAGGCAGCAGGATCACTTGAGCCCAGGAGTTTGAGGTTGCTATGAGCCAGGCTGATGCCATGGCACTCACTCTAGCCTGGGTAACAAAGTAAGACTCTGTCTCAAAAAAAAAAAAATATGTGCATGGGGCTCTGAGCAAGGCTTAGCCTCTCTAGGAAGCTGGGCTTGCTGTATCTAAATTAAAAAAAAAAAAAAACCTAATGGCAGCCGTTTTGTACCCTGTCATGTGGACAGAAGGAGTCAACAAAAGAAGCTTCAGGTAGGCTGGGTGTGGTGGCTCACATCTGTCATCCCACCACTTTGGGAGGCAAAGGCAGGAGGATCACTTGAGGCCAGGAGTTCAGAACCAGCCTGGGCAACATACCAAGACCCCCATCTCTACAAAAAAAAAAATAATGAGCTGAACATGGTGTTGCACCTGTAGTTCTAGCTGCTCAGGAGTCTGAGGCATGAAGACTCTTTTTTTTTTTTTTTTTTTTTTTTTGAGACAGAGTCTCACTTTGTTGCCCAAGCTACAGTGAGTGGTGTGGCGTCAGCATAGCTCACAGCAACCTCAAACTCCTGGGCTCAAGCAATCTTGCTGCCTCAGCCTCCAGAGTAGCTGGGACTACAGGCATGCGCCACACATGCCCGGCTAATATTTTCTATATATATTAGTTAGCCAATTAATTTCTATTTATAGTAGAGACAGGGTCTCGCTCTTGCTCAGGCTGGTTTCGAACTCCTGACCTCGAGCTATCCGCCCACCTCAGCCTCCCAGAGTGCTAGGATTACAGGGGTGAGCCACCGCGCCTGGCCGAAGATCTCTTGAACCTAGGAGTTTGAGGTTGCAGCAAGCTATGATCACACTACTATACTCCAGCTTGGGTGACAGAATAAGACCCTGTCTCTGAAAAAAATACATAAATAAATAAGTTTTTCTAAAAACCCAAAAAACAAAAGAGGCAGCACAGAGAGGAAAATGAATCAAGCAGAGACCAAGAAGAATATGCATAAGAAAGAAAGAGAGCACAGCTTGAGTATATTTGAGTCCCTGACTCTAGTTTGGGGCCCTTGGCTTTCATGACACTTACCTGTATCCTTACAGAAAATGCCAGGTTTGGCTGGGTGCAGTGGCTCACGCCTGTAATCCTAGCACTCTGGGAGGCCGAGGCGGACAGATTGTTGGAGCTTAGGAGTTCAAGACCAGCCTGAGTAAGAGTGAGATCCAATCTATACTAAAAATAGAAAGAAATTAGCTGGACAACTAAAAATATACAGAAAAAAAAAAATTAGCTGGGCATGGTGGTGAATGCCTATAGTCCCAGCTACTCTGGAGGCTGAGGCAGGAGGATCACTTGAGCCCAGGAGTTTTAAGGTTGCCGTGAGCTAGGCTGATGCCACAGCACTCTAGCCTGGGCAACAGAGTGAGACTCTGTCTCAAAAAAAAAGGAAAAAAGAAAAAATTCCAGCTTGAGACAGTTTCTGCACTTGCAGTCAAAAGAATCTTAGCCACTACTCGGCAAGTTAATCATGGAAAACTAATAGAGCCAAAAGCCATAGAAGTGGCTCTGTCTTTTATGTCTTCCCTTCCTATGATTTATACCTTTATATTCAAGACATTCATTTGAGAAATATCTATTTACCACCTACATGTACAAGACCTGCATGGATGTGATAAAAAATGAAAGATGTCATATCATTGATATTTGGCAACAAAATGTGAGAATTTCAACAAAGTATTCTAACCCACTTAAAAGAAAAGTGTTTCAAATGTTTAGAAAATCATATATATTATTTACTATTTCATATGTTATGTTTTGTGTGTGTATGTGTGTGTGTATAAAATCTTCTTCAATTATCGTTTTTTAAAAAGTAATATATGGGTAAGGAAAATCCAGTGTTCCAATCTGGGGCTGTTTTGGGTAATAGCTTCATGGTAGAAGGACGCTGATCAATGTCATTAACATGCACCAGATTTCCCCCTGACACAGGCACGTCTGTTTGGCATCCACAGAGTAATAGTTATTGCCTGCTCTCTGCCCCTGATGGGAAGTTAACTCCCAAAGCTCTCGTTTCTCTATCCCATCATCTGGGGTAAAATAAAGCAGTATTGGACTGTGTATTTGTGAATTATGTTGGTGCCATGTGAGAACTTTTCTCCACATCTTGGCTAAACAGTTTTCTAATTCTAAATTCATATTTCTCCAAGTTTTAAAACAGTGCAAAAAGAAACAGTTTGAAACTGTCTCCTGGATAGTCCATTAAATAGCATCAATGTAAATCCAAATGTGCCTTCTTTCAGAACAATGTACAGTTTGTTCCAGAACCAAGTCACAAGGATGTCCATAACCATGGTTGGGGTCTTAGTCTTATGACTGCCTCCTACTGGTCACCAGGAGAAAAGAGAATATATGTATGAATGGGCTTATTATCCTTGTAGCGTTTGAGAATTTTCTACATATTATGGTGTTCCAAAATATAAAATAATAATAAGTATACCTTCATTATCTCATTTAATCTCCATAGCAATCCTATGAGGCAGCTGTTATCTTCATTTTATAGGAGAAGAATTGAGGCAACTTTGCCTAATTTCACAGAGTTAATAAGCCCAGTGTGTGTCCAGGTTCAACAATGTCTTCTTGGCTGGGTGCCGTGGCTCACGCCTGTAATCCTAGCACTCTGGGAGGCCGAGCCGGGCAGATTGCTCAAGGTCAGGAGTTCAAAACCATCTTGAGCAAGAGCGAGACCCCGTCTCTACTATAAATAGAAAGACATTAATTGGCCAACTAATATATAGAGAAAAAATTAGCCGGGCATGGTGGCGCATGCCTGTAGTCCCAGCTACTTGAGGGAGGCTGAGGCAGGAGGATTGCTTGAGCCCAGGAGTTTGAGGTTGCTGTGAGCTAGGCTGACGCCACGGCACTCACTCTAGCCTGGGCAAAGTGAGACTCTGTCTCAAAAAGAAAAAAAAAGAAGTACAAACTAATAGAAAACAGTGGTAAAAATACAATGCATTAAGTAAGTATACAGCAGGGGAGTTGCAGAGTGTTCTGGGTATTACATAGTTACCCTGGTGCTGGGGGGATGGCGACCCTGGAGAGAAGCTAAGTAGGACATTTGAGCATAGAGTTTAGGGAGAAGGAATTACCCAGCTCAGCAGGACCAGGGAGATCAAGGAGTTTTTTTGTTTTTTTTTTTTTGAGACAGAGTCTCACTTTGTTGCCCAGGCTAGAGTGAGTGCCATGGTGTCAGCCTAGCTCACAGCAACCTCAAACTCCTGGGCTCAAGCAATCCTCCTGCCTCAGCCTCCCGAGTAGCTGGGACTACAGGCATGCGCCACCATGCCCGGCTACTTTTTTCTATATGTATATTAGTTGGCCAATTAATTTGTTTTTATTTATAGTAGAGACGGGGTCTCGCTCTTGCTCAGGCTGGTTTTGAACTCCTGACTTGGAGCAATCTGCCCGCCTTGGCCTCCCAGAGAGCTAGGATTACAGGCGTGAGCCACCGCACCCAGCCAAGCAGTTTTTAATGGTATTTGATCTGTGACAATGACCTGAGCATCTACACAGTGGACTAAAGCAGCCCAGCTAGTTCAGGAAACCCCAAGGAAGTGGTTCATCTGGAGTGATGGGTACATGGCGATGAGCATGAGCAGTGGCTGGGGCCAGACCAGAAAGTGCTCTGTAGGCCTCACTGAGGAGTCAGACGTGCATTCTGACTTGGGGTTGTGGGGTGGGTGCAGAGGTACAGCTTATAGCAGAGGAGACTCTTGACCCAGGTGTATTGTGGACAGATGTTCAAGAGGCTACGAATTCAATAGCCAAGATATGGAATCAACCTATTAATAAGTGTCCATCAACGGATGAATGGATAAAGAAATTGTATTACATACACACAGGGGAATATTATATAGCCACAAAACAGAATGAAATCCTGGCATTTGAAACAACACGGATGGAACTGGAGAACATGTATGTTAAGTGAAATAAGCCAGGCACAGAAAAACAAATCTTGCATGTTCTCACTCATGTGGGAGCTAAACATTAAAAATAACAAATCTCATAGAGACAGAGAAAAGAACAACAGTTACCAGAGGCTGGGGGATGGGGATGGATAAAGTGGGAATGGTTAATGAGTGCAAAAATATAGGTAGATAGATAGAATGAACAATATTTAATAGCACAACAAAGTGACTATAATCAACAGTAAGTTAGGGTATATTGTAAAATAACTAAAAGTGAAAAGAGTGAAATTGGAATGCTCCTAACAGAAATTTATATTAAATGCTTGAGGTGATGGATACCCCAATTATCCTGATTTGATGAATTCATATTGTACGACTGTATCAAAACATCGCATGTGCCCTATAAAGATACGTAACTATTATATACTCATAATAAGTAAAAATTATTTATTTATTTACTTATTTCGGCATATTATGGGGGTACAAATTTTAAGGTTTCAATAAATGCCCTTTCTCCCCCTCCCCCACAAGTCTGAGTTTCCAGCATGAAAATTTTTTAAATTAAAAAAAAAAGAAGCTGGTGAGTTAAGATAATGACTGTTAGCAGGAAGAGGGAAGATTTGAGAGAGAATTTGAAGTTGAAATGAGGCAGAACCTGATGACCAATTAATTGGATGTGGAGGACAAAGGAAAGTGGGGATCCAGGCCGGGCATGGTGGCTCACCCCTGTAATCCTAGCACTCTGGGAGGCCGAGGCGGGTGGATCGCTCAAGGTCAGGAGTTCGAAACCAGCCTGAGCAAGAGTGAGACCCCGTCTCTACTAAAAATAGAAATAAATTAATTGGACAACTAAAAATATATAGAAAAAAATTAACCGGGCATAGTGGTGCATGCCTGTAGTCCCAGCTATTTAGGAGGCTGAGGCAGAAAGATTGCTTGAGCCCAGGAGTTTGAGGTTGCTGTGAGCTAGACTGATGCCACGGCACCTCTAGCCAGGGCAACAGAGTGAGACTCTGTCTCAAAAAAAAAGCAAAAAAACAAACAAACAAAAAAAGTGGGGATCCAGCGTCCTGGGTAACTCCCAAATTTCCAGTGATTCCATTAAATGACAATAGAGATTTTAGGAGGAACAGTTAGTTCGGAAAAGAGTTCAGATTGAGATCTAAAGGGCCGAGCATGGTGGCTCATGCCTGTAATCCTAGCACTCTGAGAGGCCAAGGCGGGAGGATGGTTTGAGCTCAGGAGTTCGAGACCAGCCTGAGCAAGAGCAAGACCCCATCTCTACTAAAAATAGAGAGAAACTAGCTGGACAACCAAAAATATATAGAAAAAATTAGCTGGGCATGGTGGCGCATGCCTGTAGTCCCAGCTACTCTGGAGGCTGAGGCAGGAGGAGAATGGCTTGAGCCCAGGAATCTGAGGTTGCTGTGAGCTAGGCTAACGCCACAGCACTCTAGCCTGGGCAACAAAGTGAGACTCTGTCTCAAAAAAAAAAAAAAAAAATTGAGATTTAAAGAGTATGCATTTGGAAATAATAGGTCTGGAGCACAAGAGAAAGATCTGGTTGTCCTTCCCTGGTAGGGACTTCATTCAGGGACAGCGTAGGGGGAGGGAAAAGGGCTGAGAGCCAATCCCACAGCGATGCCACACAGTAAGATGTGTCCAGCACCAAGCCAGATAGACATCCCAGCTCTGCCTCCTATGTGACCTTGGACAGTTTAACCTCTACATGTAAAGACAGCAATAATTCCTACCTCATTGGGTCATTGTGAAAATCAAATGAGAAAAGGCATCTGAAGAACTCAAAAACGTGCCTGCCCCCAAGCAAGTACTCTGTAAATGTTGGTTGTTACTATCTCTCCTAGAAAACACTGTAAGGGTTTCATAAGTTCAGGAATGTTTTGTTTTTGTTTTTTTCCTACCCCCACGCATGGGGCCAGTTCTGGGGGAATGACCATTTTAAGTGTAATTTTCATATCTAATAATATGTATATGTGTGCTAAGTAATAATAATAAACAACATCCTTCTATTGAGCAAGCCAAACAAAGTGCTGGGTGTTTTGCATTCATTTCTTCAACCCGCATGGCATTTCTCAGACTTAGTCTCAGAGTTATTAGTCCCCTTTCACAGAGGGAGCAATGGAAGCTTTGCAAGGTTAGCTGACTTGCCCAAGGTCACACATTCACTGTAAGCATGAAGGGGGATGGGAGGAAGGCTCCCGACCTTGGCCCAGCACTAAGCTAGGAAAGGAATAACAAAGCCTGCTTTCCAGCTTCCAGACATACCCGTTAGAAAATTTCTATACATCGGTTAAATACCTTGGGTATGAAAAGAAACAAAATTTCTACACATACATGTAAAATGGCATTGAGATTCACGCTATCTAGAAGTACCAGATAAAATTACTGCCCCATAGTTCGACCAATGAGGACAAATTATTGCCAAAGGTAACCAAAGTAGAAAGTAGACTACTTGTAATTTTCCCTTGTCAATTTAAGACCTTACTTGATGCTTACCTTGCCTCTTCGCATGAAATAACAAAAAGATAAATTGGGAAAGACTAGACGACATCTGGCACACTCTAATTATATTCAGGAGATAGAAAAATAATTGGAGTGCAAGACTATATAAAAAGGAATAAATTATCTAAGTGCTTCACTTAACTCAGTGTACCTGCTTCCAGTCAAATTTACAAATGGCACAATTCTGTTTCACCCAGTGCTATTTTAACTAAAGAGTGTATTACAACTCTTAATAAATACGCATTTACAACCCCACGTAGACTTTCATTTTCTTTCTCTATGACTTTATTACTTGAATGACCAGAAATGTAAGTTAAAGATTTTTTAATTGCTTCTTTTTCTTGCATATTTATTTGCATTCCTAAATCTACTTAACAAAAGGTTTTCTGATTTACATAGATCAATCTTGAGTGCAAAGCCTATAGAATATACTTGCAAGGAGACAATAGCTCTGCAGGATTAAGGTATTAGATTGTAACTACCTTTCATTGTTTAAAAGATGCTTCGTTTTAACCTAAATAGAGACCCCTCTGGCAGAAAGAGCCAAAGTCAGTCATGGGTCCTTGCATCATCTTTGCACCATTACAATGAGGCGTAAAACTCTAAAGGTTTTAAAAGCTTGTCTCTCCCACTAGCAAACATCAGTGCCACTCGCTGCTAACCGCATTGCAGCAAGTGCGATTATTTTCACACGTACTAATTAGGTTTATTAGGTCTTGGTGTTTGGGGCTGGGTCTTTCCTAAAGGAGCAAACAAGTCCAATCTGTTGATTGTTAACTAAGTAGGTCTATATGCCAGCAAGTCCATTCTGACCTTTTTATTTTTTCATGAGACATTCATCAATGAATGGATTAATAGGACCACAAAGGAAAAGGGAAGCATTTGTGCACGATAATTTATCATCTAAAAGAATGATTACCTGACAGAGTCTATTGAATGCCAAAATCTAACACCAAATTTTATTCTTAAACTGAGGCGGCTTAGTACAGTAGTTATAAAATAAACGTTTTTATAAGTCCGCAGAGAGAAAGCCTGACATGGCATGAACTCCAGATTCAGTGGTTACAACACCAAATGAATCCTCCAGGAAACTTAGTCATTTATTCATATGTATCTTTTTTTTTTTGAGACAGAGTCTCGCTTTGTTGCCCAGGCTAGAGTGAGTGCCATGGCATCAGCCTAGCTCACAGCAACCTCAAACTCCTGGGCTCAAGCAATCCTGCTGCCTCAGCCTCCTGAGTAGCTGGGACTCCAGGCATGTCCCACCATGCCCAGCTAATTTTTTCTATATATATTTTAGTTGGCCAATTAATTTCTTTCTATTTATAGTAGAGACGGTCTGGTCTCGCTCTTGCTCAGAGCTGGTTTCTCTTGCTCAGGCTGGTTTCGAACTCCTGACCTTGAGCAATCCGCCCACCTCGACCTCCCAGAGTGTTAGGATTACAGGCGTGAGCCACCGCGCCCAGCCAGGAGCTGTGCATTCTAATGTTGCTCATAGGTCCTTGGCAACCAATGAGAATATTTTTCTATAAATGCATATGAGGTTACCATAAGTCCTCTTGATGATGTTTACATTCCAAGAGTCCAGACATCATAGAAAGTAGAATCATTGTAATAATGCACTGAAACTGTAGGATTCCACAGATAAGTTACTGATAAATGTTGGTAACCAGTTTTCACTCTGCATTGCTTTCCATGAAAGTTATTTTAATTGATTGCACACACATACACACAAACACAAGACTATGCCAGAGTAAATTAGTGTTTTGTCCCTTGCCAGAAGGAAGCTAAGAAGCTAAAAGGTAATGAGTTTTATTAACTCTCATAATGTCTGCAAAGTACATAGCATCAAAGTATTGGATCCCTTTTTAGTCTCTCCCCAAAGACCTACTTACAGGAGCAAGAACATCAATACCTAATTGATCAGCAAAATGCCGGCTGATGCATTCTGCTTCCAGTCACTAGCTTAGTTCTTGCACCATTTCCACAGTCTGTAATGAACCTACCAAAACACACCCAGCACTGTACCGGAACTGGTGAGATCTATTCCCAAAGTTTGTTCAAAGTGTATTTGTTTGCAATTGGAATGCCTTTTCCCATAGAAACTATGTTACAGTAATTGTGAAGTTTTCTGGCCAGCACACAAAAAGTTCCCAAACTTCCAGTCATCCTGTTAATTTACAATGTAAAAAGAGTAGAAAACAAAATGGAATAAAACAAAACATTAAAAATAAAAGGGTTGTTTTTTCTTCTAGGCTGAACAAAAAAATTTTAAAAAAATAGTCCGGGCACAGTGGCTCATGCCTGTAATCCTAACACTCTGGGAGGCCAAGGCGGGAGGATTGCTTAAGGTCAGGAGTTCGAAACCAGCCTGAGCAAAAGGGAGACCCTGTCCCTACTCAAAAAAAAAAAAAAAAAAATAGAAAGAAATTAAATGGACAACTAAAAATATATAGAAAAAATTAGCCAGGAGGTTTAGAGCCAGGCACTGTTTCTAGTAAGAATCCTCTAGTTAGTATATTTGAGAAACACAGCTCACTGTTTCATTGACACTGATGTAGCACTATTCTAATCATATCCGTCATGCAGAGTAAGTACCTTCATCTTAGATAACTCTCTTTCAAATGAAGTTACAGGACTGGAACCAGTGGTTCTCAGGGTGGGGTTCCCGGACCAGCAGTAACAACATCATCTGAGATCTGGTTAGAAATGCAAATTCTCAGGCTCTACCCCAGATTTACTGAAAATGAAATTCTGGGGTGGGGCCCAGCAATCTGTGTTTCAACAGCCCTCCAGGGGATTCTGAGTTCCGCTCAAGTTTGAGAAGCACTGGATCACATGTCTGTTTCCAAAGCTATCCTGGTGATAAAAAGTAACCCAAAGGTTGGGCGTAGTGGCCCTCACGCCTGCCTATAATCCTAGCACTCTGGGAGGCTGAGGCAGAAGGATTCGCTTGAGGTCAGGAGTTGGAGACCAACCTGAGTAAGAGCAAAACCCTGTCTCTACTAAAAAGAGAAAAATCGGCCAGGATTGCATGTGTAGTCCCAGCTACCCAGGTGGCTGAGGCAGGAGGATCACTTCTGCCCAGGAGTTTGAGGTTTTAGTGAGCTAGGCTGACGCCACTGTACTCTAGATGAGGCAACAGAGGGAGAGAGACTCTGTCTCAAAACAAAAAATGAGCAAACTAGGGCCCTGATTAAAACTATAGATTCCCAGAACCATCCAAAACCATTCCCTGGAGGGTCACTCAGTAGAACCTCCCTGGGTAAGTATTTTAACCAGCAGTCCAGGTGCCTCTTCCCCTCAGGCAAGTTCAGGAAGCCAAGCAAGAGTTATCTCCAGGAGAACACCTTCTTTCTGGGTCTGGCTTTCCTTTGTTTCTGGAGTAGAACAGTATCTTGAAACAGAGAAAGAGAACAGAAGTGAGGCTGAGAGAGGATTAGAGAGCCATTCCCCTCCTTCAAATTACTGGAGGACAGAGGGAGCCTGGGCAGGCAGAGACTGTGTTTCTATCTCTCAGGAGACCACGGCCAGTAAAGATGACAGGAGGAAGAGCAGCTCGACTGGGCCAATTTCCCCGTGTGCAGATAACAGAAAGATGGAAAATATTAATACGCTTTGGTTACTTACTGAAATGGCCTCTGGATGAGGAAGAGATAAGAAAATAGTGTATAATGAAACCGCCTTTTACAAAATTAATAGGTGGGACCTGTGGTCGTTGAAATATATATATATATATATATATATACACACACACACACACACACACACACAACCAGCCATTGCCCCCTATTTTGCTTTCCTATAATTGCTTCCTACTCAAGAGTCACATAGCTGGCCAGGCACGGTGGCTCACGCCTGTAATCCTAGCACTCTGGGAGACCGAGGCTGGAGAATGCTTGAGGTCAGGAGTTCAAAACCAGACTGAGCAAGAGTAAGACCCCGTCTCTACTAAAAATAGAAAGAAAACTAATTGGCCAACTAATATATATAGAAAAAATTAGCTGGGCATGGTGGCACATGCCTGTAGTCCCAGCTATTCGGGAGGCTGAGGCAGAAGGATCGCTTGAGCCCAGGAGTTTGAGGTTGCTGTGAGCTAGGCTGACGCTATGGCACTCACTCTAGCCCGGGCAACAAAGCGAGACTCTGTCTCCAAAAAAAAAAGAGTCACATAGCTGATGGTCATAAAGATTCTTAGCTTTCTTCATTGCTCCCACAGATAACATCCCCCATGTGAAACTCAAGGCTAATTTTTGAGATTCTCCCAGGCCCTTTGTTCCCATGGAAAGGCTGATCCACCCAGACCCGTGGTCCATACCAAGGAACTGATGCAACTGGTCTTGTGACCCCCCACCCCAAGAAATGACTCAGCACAAGAAGACAATTGCTATAATACCCTATGATTCTACCCCAAACCCAGCCAACCAGGAGACCAACTGCCTCGCCCTTTGCCAGCCAAACTGTTTTTAAAAACTCTTTCTCCCACATTCTCGGGGAGATGGACTTGAGAACTTCCTCCTGTCTCCTCACAATATTAAACTCTTTATCTGCTGAGACCTCTGCTGTCTTAGTGTATCGGCTTCCTCTCTTGCAGCAGGCGATGAACCTGGTTGGGCTGTAACAATAATTGACCACTTACCTTGGCAGGATATCCTTAAATCAAGTGTTCATCATTTAGGAGATTGAGTGTGGATGGTGTTGTAATTCCAGTATACGTACAGCTCTAGCACTCTCCCGATGCTAGCTTGCTTTCCATCTTGACACTGAAAATAGTGCCAATGACATGACTAGGGCGACACCCAGACGGGCAGGTAAGCCCTGGAGGTCCATGCCTCTGCTGACAAACACCTGAAGTTACACCCCTCAAGTTTCCTTCCAACAGGTTTTTAGTCTTGGATTTCTTTTTTTAAATTATTATTATTATTTCATTTATTGATTTTAGGATATTAGACCTTTGATATATCTTGGCTTTCTTAAAGAATGCAAAAATGAAGTCTCATTTATCTCAAGAATTCCTCAGCTGCTCCTGCAAGGTTCAGCACTTTTTGTAAGGAGAAGGTCTGGGGACAGTGGCTGAGTGGAAGAATGTCTACATTTTAGGTGGTTTAAGAGAGACCTAGGGCTATCTTGTTTGTTTAAAATGGATAGAGAGCCAGGTTAGAGGGTATGAAGATAAATAATAAATGAGTGACAGCTCAAGACCACAATTAGGCTGAGGTTAATAAGATCAAGCCCAGTGGGTAAAGCTTCTCTCTTTGGAAGGAGACACTACATCATTGTATCTCACTGATGTACCTGCTGGCATATCTATCATTTTTAAAAATATATATATGTAAATCAAAATAAATAAAAAGAGTATATGCTTGATGAAATTCAAGAGCCTGTTTACTTAGTGCTAATTCATTCATTTTGGGAAGGGAGGTAGACTTTTTTGCCTCTTCTATAATAATTTACCAGTATGGGATTGGCAATTGCTTTAACACTTAAATTTATTTTAATTTACATTGTATGTAATAAGCCAGTGTAATGTAAATTAGTGTCAGTGTGAATGAATTTTTTTAAATCTCTCCTGGATGAGAAATCATCATTTGCTATTCTCTTCCGAAGAGTAGACTATACAATGTAAATTTTTCTTAAATCAGCTAAAATGCCATATTCTTATTTTATACAATTTATGCATAGAGATCTAAATGGAACTTTCAGAAGTTAAAAAGACAGCAAAAAGAAAAAAGGAAAAAAGGAATTCTCCCACTGTACAGCTGAGGAGCTCCAGGAAACCACAGCTCCAGGAAACCACAGTGTTCAGCTGAGTAATAAGGGCATCGGGGATTTTTCAAAAAGCACCCTCAGAGCCTAAACTGCATAATGGTAGGTTCACGAGTCTATATGCCACTGTCTGGCTTGCTTCCAATACCAATCTTTACTTCATTTCTAAACTTTAGCTAAAACAAAAGATCCTGGCACAGCATTTCTTAGCTGAGAATTCAATTTCTGATCTGGTCATTTGGCTAAGTTAAGATACAGTGGCCTTTAGAATTGGAAATGAAGACCAAGATACATGTCTTTGGTTTTTGCCCAATAAAACTCTGGGCTAGAGCACAGTGGGGTCATCATAGCAATGCAACCTCAAACTCCTGGGCTCAAGTGATCCACCCGATTCAGCTTCCTAAATTAGCTGGGACTACAGGCAGGCGACACCACAGCTAGCTAATTTTTTTTTTCCTTTGTAGAGACAGGGTCACACTATGTTGTTTAAGCTGGTCTTAAACTTCTGGCCTCAGGCAATCCTCCCCCCTCAGCCTCCCAAAGTGCTAGGCACAGAAAGGTATTTATTTACAGAATATTTTGTAATATATGGAGAACTTCAATTCTGCCCTAATAGTCCACCTTTGACCTAGCAGCCAGAGCTTCAGAGAATAGCACATGTAGGCCACATCCGTTTGTGCCCATTCATGGGGGTTATGCCATCAGCCTATGTAGAGGGACGGACATGCCAAGAAGCAGCTCTATTGTACAACATGGTGACTATAGTTAATAACAATATATTGCAGGCCAGTCATAGTAGCTCACGCCTGTAATCCTAGCACTCTAGGAGGCCAAGGTGGGAGGATCCCTTGAGGTCAGAAGATGGAGACCAGCCTGATCAAGAGCGAGACCCCATCTCTACTAAAAATAGAAAAAATTAGCTGGTCATGGTGTCTTGCGCTTGTAGTCCCATCTACTCTGGAGCCTGAAGCAGGAGGATCACTTAGGCCCAGGAGTTGGAGGTTGCAGTGAGCTAAGCTGACAATGCCACGGTACTCTAACCTGGGTGACAGAGTAAGACTCCCGCCCTCTCTCTCTCTCTCTCTCTATAGCGCGCATGCACGCACACACACAACATATATATATATATACACACATATATATATAGTATTCTTGAAAAATGTTACAAGAGTGGATATTAAGTCTTCTCACCACAAGAATGATAACTGTAGGCCGGGAGCGGTGGCTCACGCCTGTAATCCTAGCACTCTGGGGGGCCGAGCCGCCTCGAGACCAGCCTGAGCAAGAACGAGACCCCATCTCTACTAAAAAAAATAGAAATTAGGCTGGGCACGGTGGCTCACGCCTGTGATCCTAACACTCTGGGAGGCTGAGGCCGGTGGATCGTTTGAGCTCTGGAGTTCGAGACCAGCCTGAGCAAGAGTGAGACCCCGTCTCTACCAAAAATAGAAAGAAGTTAATTGGACAGATAAAAATATACGGAAGGCTGGGCGCGGTGGCTCATGCCTGTAATCCTAGCACTCTGGGAGTCTGAGGCGGGAGGATTGCTTGAGCTCAGGAGTTCTAGACCAGCCTGAGCAACAGCAAGACTCCCGTCTCTACTAAAAATAGAAAAAAATCATCTAGACAACTAAAAAAATATATAGAAAAACTTAGCTGGGCATGGTGGCTCATGCCTGTAGTCCCAGCTACCAGGGAGCCTGAGGCAGGAGGATTGCTTGAGCCCAGGAGTTTGAGGTTGCTGTGAGCTAGGCTGATGCCACAGCACTCTACCCAGGAAACAGAGTGAGACTCTGTCTCAAAAAATGAAATAAAATAAAAATATACAGAAAAAATTAGCCGGGTATGGTGGTGTAAGCCTGGAGTCCCAGCTACTCAGGAGGCTGAGGCAGGAGGATTGCTTGAGCCCAGGAGTTTGAGGTTGCTGTGAGCTAAGCTGATGCCACAGCACTCTAGCCCTGGCAACAGAGTGAGACTCTGTCTCAAAAAAAAAAAAAAAATTAGAAATTTGCTGGACAACTGAAAATACATATATATCAAAAATTAGCTGGAGGCCGGGTACAGAGGCTCACACCTATAATCCTAGCATTCTGGGAGTCTGAGTCAGGAGGATCCCTTGAGGTCAGGAGTTCAAAACCAGCCTGAGCAAGAGTGAGACCCCCTCTCTACCAAAAATAGAAAGAAATTAATTGGACAACTAAAAATATATAGAAAAAATTAGCCGGGCATGGTGGCTCATGCCTTTAGTCCCAGCTATTCGGGAGGCTGAAGCAGGAGGACCACTTGAGCCCAGGAGTTAGAGACCACCCTGGGAAACATAGACAGATCTCTTTAAAAAAAATTTTTTTAAATAAAAAACAACCAAACAAAAATATATACTTCTGAAAACTATGAGACTGGAAGAGAATAAATCCAAGGTAAAATATCCATTGTTCTGAAATACGCTTTTTCTGTTTTTCTAATCAGTAAACATAGATCTGACTAAATTCTTTTTTTTTTTTTTTTTTTTCTTTTTTTTGAGACAGATTTTCACTTTGTTGCCCAGGCTAGAGTGCCATGGCGTTGGTCTAAATCACAGCAACCTCAAACTCCTGGGCTCAAGCAATCCTTCTGCCTCAGCCTCCCAAGTAGGTGGGACTACAGGCACGTGCCACCATGCCTGGCTAATTTTTTCTATATATTTTTAGCTGTCCAAATAATTTGTTTCTATTTTTAGTGGAGACAGGGTCTTGCTCTTGCTCAGGCTGGTCTCAAACTCCTGAGCTCAAACAATCTGCCAGTCTTGGCCTCCCAGAGTGCTGGGATTACAAGCGTGTGCCACCGCGCCCAGCCTGACTAAATTCTTTCTAACTAATGCATTGTGCATTCAGGATGGAAATATCAGCTTATTTCTTAATCCCTTACTATTGAATATGTAATTCTTTCCAATTTCTCACAATTACAAACACCACCACAGTAAAAATCCTATTTGTGCACATGCATGAGTATTCTCTAAAGGCAATAATATCAAGAAGGAGAATTAAATATATTCTTGGAAAGTTTGACTTTAATGGCTTAGTTCTAACACTCAGTTCCTCAGAATGTGAACTCGTTTGGAAATAGGGTTTGCAGATGTAATTAGTTAAGTCAAAGTCACTGTGGAGTAAGGTAGGCCCCCATTCCAATATGACTGGTGTCCTTATAAGAAGGAAAAAGAGAGAGAGAAGACGCCATGTGACAACAGAGGCAGAGATTGGAATTATGCAGCTACAAGTGAAGCAATAGCAAGGACTACCAGAAACACCAGAAGCTGAGAGAAAGGCATGGGACAGATTTTTCCTTAGAAACTCAGAGAGAGCATGGCCCTGATGGCACCTTGATCTCAAACTTTTAGCTTCCAAAACTGAAAAAGAATAAATTATTGTCATTGTTAGCCACCTAATTTGTGGTACTTTGTTAAAACCTTAGGAAACTAATACACAGACACAGCATAATTTAACCATTTTTCTATTTTTGTACACTTATTGCCAATTTTTTCTCCCATTATACGCTATTACAGGGCAAGAAAATCCCGATTGTAGGGAAATAATTGTGGTTAACAGTTATATATGACTCACTATGTGCCAAGCACTTTACATATATCATCTCATTTAATTTTAGTAACAATCTAATTCCATAAGGACTATTATCTTCCCCACTTTACAGATGAGGGCACTGAGGCATAGAGAGGTCAAATGCCTTGCTCAAGGTCACGTGGCTAATAGCAGAGCAGAGCAGGTTGCAAGTTCAGGCCTGGCTCCAAAGTCTGAGCCGCTGAGCACGACACTACACTGCCTCTTACCATCACCCTCCACTTATTAGAGACTATAGACTTTAATGTTAGAAAATAAAACATCTTTTCCAATAATGCTTGTAATAAAAGTTTAAGTTTATACATGTGCAACTGAAAATTACAGTAGAAACTATGGTTCTTATATTAGAGCTAAAAACAAAAGCTACCAAGGACGAGAGTGCAGTGACCCTTGGACAGGACTAGCAGGTTGGGGGACAAGGAAGAGTCTCACGGGATGAATGGTTTTTGGAGACAACAGCCAGCAAAATCATCCACCTGATACCCTTTTCTCCGATTGCCCTTTTCCCCAAAAAACCTTCTGATTGTTGTTTGGTTTCCCATATACATTTGCCTACAGAGACAACGTGCTATAATCAACAACATGGCACCTACGGCTTATGACAGGTGTTTTTTCATTGAAAATTAAGAAACTGTTCGAAACCAGCCTGAACAAGAGCGAGACCCCGTCTCTACTATAAATAGAAAGGAATTAATTGGCCAACTAATATATATAGAAAAAATTAGCCGGGCATGGTGGCGCATGCCTGTAGTCCCAGCTACTTGGGAGGCTGAGGCAGGAGGATCGCTTGAGCCCAGGAGTTTGAGGTTGCTGTGAGCTAGGCTGACACCACGGCACTCACTCTAGCCTGGGCAACAAAGTGAGACTCTGTTCCAAAAAAAAAAAAAAAGAGCTGTTGAACCCTTTCACACAGTTCTGATAATCCTGCTCCATTACAAGGATGATAATGAGAAATGTATATGTATATTGAACAGAAAACAAGTTGGAGGAAAGAGCTATAACTTCACCATGAAACAATAGGAGCAAACTTTAAAAGTCATTGAACATGTTATGCAATAGCTTTATAAAGCTGTCGAGGGATTTGTGAATTCACTCATAACTGAATAGTGGCTTTTCTAAATGAGTTTTCTGTTAAAACAGGGGACAGCACCTATTTATCTTATTCTGGAAAGATAAAATAAAACGTAGGGGGAAATATGAGTCCCAATGTGATCTCTCATCAAATACTTTTCCCCAAATGTATTCATTTCCAGCTCACTGCCCTATCAAACTGAAGGAAAAAATGATCAAGATCTCATGTGATTTGCTTTCTTTGGAGTTATCTGAGTGACCTATTATGTTGTTATTTTGTTTTATCATTTCGTGGTCTGTTAATGTTTCTTAATCCAATAACAAAAAGTTAAAGAATTTTCATTGAAACGAATAGACATGGGAGCTTCATTCTTCCAGAAAAACCGCAGCCTAATACGGATGTGCACATAGGGACATTTTTTCTCTTCTAGGTTCTGAAGAAGCTGAAGAGAAAAAAAAAAAAAAAAAACTGTGAGTTTTCTTTGAACATTCTCTTGGGGACTGAAGCTCTAGAATGGTGTTACCTAAATTTAAAATGGCCTCTTTTTTTCTTTTTTTGAGACAGAGTCTCACTCTGTTGCCCGGTCTAGAGTGCCGTGGCATCAGCCTAGCTCACAGCAACCTCAAACTCCTGGGCTCAAGCAATCCTGCTGCCTCAGCCTCCCGAGTGGCTGGGACTACAGGCATGTGCCACCATGCCGGGCTAATATTTTCTATATATTTTTGGTTGGCCAATTAATTTCTTTCTATTTTTAGTAGAGATGGGGTCTCACTCTTGCTCAGGCTGGTTTTGAACTCCTGATCTTGAGCAATCTGCCCATCTTGGCCTCCCAGAGTGCTAAGATTACAGGTGTGAGCCGCTGTGTCTGGCCTAAAATGGCCTCTTGTATGTCCCTACTCAAAACTGTCACCACCAGCACTGCCACTGGACATTCACCAAGTCCTTATCTGGTGTAGCCTATGGACTGTCTTTTCCAAATAATATTGTTAAATGTATAAAACATGTAGCATTCCAGAAAACCCCAATGATACGAAATATAATTATACTCAAGTGTAGTCTGTGGATAGAATCAGGGAATAGATGAAGTTGGATAGAATAATAACTACATCTTTAGTTTCACTCATCTCTAACTGAAATTTACCATTTCCTTTAATGACATATGTAGGCAAAAAAATGGCAATTGTATAATCAGCAACTGAGACGGTCACCAAGAGAATCCACAGATTTTTTCCCATCGTATTACCATCCTTGCATATACCTTGACATATAACGTGTATATAAATTATATATGATCTAGTGTATATATATATAGGTACATTACTTGGAAATTTCTGCAGTTATTAGATCTGCTGCTAAATCTTGTTATTCAATATACTAATTTTAAAAACTCAGGCTGGTCTGAGCGCAGCGGAGTTTACAACTAATCGATCACAGCCCGTTACAGATTCCTTTATTCCTTCAGTGCTCCCACTGCTTCACTTGGCTAGCCTTAAAAAAAAGTCAATATATTAACATATCACAAACGCTTTAAATATTTAATAACTACCTCAATATAACTAGCTTCTCTTATGATCTTATATATTGTATGTTTTATTAAGGTATAATTTACTTACAGCAAAATACGCAGATCTTAGAAGTTAGCCCACCCAGCACTCTGGGAGGCCGAGGCGGGCGGATTGCTCGAGGTCAGGAGTTCGAAACCAGCCTGAGCAAGAGCGAGACCCCGTCTCTACTATAAATAGAAAGAAATTAATTGGCCAACTAATATATTTAGAAAAACTTAGCCGGGCATGGTGGCGCATGCCTGTAGTCCCAGCTACTCGGGAGGCTGAGGCAGGAGGATTGCTTGAGCCCAGGAGTTTGAGGTTGCTGTGAGCTAGGCTGACGCCACGGCACTCACTCTAGCCTGGGCAACAAAGAGAGACTCTGTCTCAAAAAAAAAAGAAATTAGCCCAGATATAGAATAGTATGCTTCTTCCCAGTCAATAAAGTCTTCAAATTAATTTTTCCACCACAGATTAATATTTCCGCAGATAAATTATGCCTATTCTTGAATATCTGAATATCATATAAATGGAATCATAAAGTATATACTCTCGTTTGTGACTTCTAACATGATTTTGTAAGGGGGGGCAGTTTGAAAGAGGGTCTTACTCTGTTGCCCAGGCTAGAGTACAACGGTGTCATCATAGCTCACTGCAACCTCCAACTCCTGGGTTCATGTGATCTTCCTGCCTCAGCCTTCTGAATAGCTGGGACTACAAGCATGTGCCACCATGGCCAGCCAATTTTTCTATTTTATGTAGAAATGGGGTCTCTCTCTCTCTTGCTCAGGGTGGTCTCAAACTCCTGGCCTCAAGCAATCCTCCCACCTCAGCCTCCCAATGTCCTAGAAGTGTAAGAGTGAGCCACAGACCCCAGCTTTCTAATATGTTTTTAAGATTCATCCAAGCTGTTGGAACACGAGTTTTTTTTTTATTTCTTATTGCCGTGTAGTATTCTAATATATGGCTATACCACAGTCAACTCGCCTAGTATTTTGTGGAGAGACATCTGTGCTGATTTCAGTTTGAGAACATTAAGAATAGAGCTGCTGGCCGGGCGCCGTGGCTCACGCCTGTAATCCTAGCACTCCTGGAGGCCGAGATGGGTGGATCACTCAAGGTCAGGAGTTCGAAACCAGCCTGAGCAAGAGCGAGACCCCGTCTCTACTAAAAATAGAAAGAAATTAATTGGCCAACTAAAAACATATAGAAAAAAATTAGCCAGGCATGGTGGCACATGTAGTCCCAGCTACTCTGGAGGATGAGGTAGGAGAATCGCTTGAGCCCAGGAGTTTGAGGTTGCTGTGAGCTAGGCTGACGCCATGGCACTCACTCTAGCCTGGGCAACAGAGTGAGACTCTGTCTCAAAAAAAAAAAAAAAAAAGAAGAATAGAGCTGCTATGAACATTGTAGCATAAATACTTTTGTGAACATATGTACTTATTTCACTTCAATACATACATAGGAATGGCATTGCTGAACCATGAAGTAGGTATACGTTTGATTTTCATTAGAAACTACCAGTTTTCATTTTATTTATTTATTTATTGAGAGAGAGAGAGAGGGTCTCACTCTGTCACCCAGGCTGGAGTATAGTGGCCCAATCATAGCCTACTGCTGCTTGGAACTCCTGGACTCAAGAGATCTTCTCCACTTGGCCTCCCAAAGTGTTTTTTTTTTTTTGAGACAAAGCTGCAGCCTCCAGAGTAGCTGGGACTACAGGCATGTACCACCATACTCGGCTAAGTTTTTCTATGTATTTTTAGTTGGCCAATTAATTTCTTTCTATATTTACTAGAGACGGGGTGTCGCTCTTGCTCAGGCTGGTTTCGAACTCTTAAACTTTAGCGATCCACCCGCCTCGGCCACCCAGAGTGCTAGGATTACAGGCATGAGCCACTGCGACTGGACTAAATCAGAGAATATATCTTAATTGGATAGTTGGACCAGATCTAAAGCATCAAACAACTTGAAATTGAAATCAAAACAATTTCTCTTTTTTCCTTCCAATCCATTACAGCATATTTCAATCTTTAGTAGTTAAATAAGATTAATTCATCATATTTTATTCAAAATGCTCATAATTATTTCCTTCCATGTCCATCAAATAAAATTGAGGGAGGAAAGGAGATGGCACACTCAACTGGATGATTGAAGGGCATTTAATGAAGGGACTGGGCCGGGCGCGGTGGCTCAAGCCTGTAATCCTAGCTCTCTGGGAGGCTGAGGTGGGTGGATCGTTTGAGCTCAGGAGTTCGAGACCAGCCTGAGCAAGAGCGAGACCCCATCTCTACTATAAATAGAAAGAAATTAATTGGCCAACTAATATATATAGAAAAAATTAGCCGGGCATGGTGGCGCATGCCTGTAGTCCCAGCTACTCGGGAGGCTGAGGCAGGAGGATTGCTTGAGCCCAGGAGTGTGAGGTTGCTGTGAGCTAGGCTGACGCCATGGCACTCACTCTAGCCTGGGCAATAAAGTGAGACTGTCTCAAAAAAAAAAAAAAAAAAAAAAGACTCACGCCCAGTTCTCTCCCACGCTGGTCTTGAAGAAGCAAGCTGCCGTGATGTGAGCTGCGCCATGGAGATAGCCAGCGACAAGGAACTCAGAGCAGTCTCTAGCAAACCTCTACCAAGGAACTGAGGCCCTCAGATTGACAGCCCCCAAGAAAGGACTGTCAACAATCAGATGAACTTGAAAGCAGGTCCATCCTCAGTCAAGTCCTAGGATGAGACTGCAGCCCTGCTGGTACCTTCATTGCAGCCTTGCTGTGGCCTTGCACGAATGAGCCACAGAAACTGGGAGACAATATGGTGTGCTACTTTTAACCCACTAAGTTTATGATGATATTGTTACGCAGCAGTAGATAACTAACGCAGACAGAGACATCAGAGGGGAGCTGAGTCCTCGGCAGAGAGACATAGACAACCCATGGGCACAGGGAGGGAGGCAGAGGAATAAATAACCCAACCTGACTCCCCTCCTACTGGCATTCTCAAGTGACCAAATCCAAACAGAAACCAGGGAGAAGGAAGTCCATGAATGCAGTCTATACAGGTCATCCTCCTCGGGCACAGGACGGTACTGAAAAATATAACTAGTGGGTCTGCAAAGGCAAATAACTTCACTAAATTTTGTTTTAAAAACTAAAACACTTTATTACCCATAAGAATATTTGTGCATATGCAAAAGAAAATACATGAATGACTCCTATGCTAACACAATCATACATTAAGGTGTATATGGAGAATCGTGTATATAATTATATTTTAATTTCAGATTATAGGGTTTCATTAAAATATATTATGGTATTAGTAAAGGTACATTGCTTTGCTAGAATTAAATAGAAAAGGAAAATATATTAAATAGAAAAGATAATAAATATTTCTCAAAAAGGAAATAAGTTTTGGTAATCTTTTTTTTTATTCTTTTTATTTTAAATTTTTTAAATTCATTTTTACTTCTTTTTTTTGTTTTAAGAGTTAAGAATTTGGTATCCTGGAAAATTTTGGTAATCTTAACTGGTGAATAATTTGGATGATAAATTCTTAAATATAAATGTAAATTTTAGAATTATTGTAATATAAGCCCCAGGTTATTTTAAAATCTATCAGTCATTGTCTAGCTGTGTTGTTTTAGAATAATTATTTCTGATAAAACTGAAAGTTACCTCTTTTTTTATTCCATAAAAGTTTCTTTTTCTTCTGGCACTATCATGAAACCCATCTAGCTGAAAACATTTCACTACCCATTTTTGTGATACGATTTTAGGCCCTAAGCTTCAGATCCATTATTCGTGGGAATTGTACAGCATTTCCCATTTAACCCTCGTTAGTTTATAGCTAATTTATAAACTGAATGGGGGAAAAATGCCATGAGAGATTTTTAAAATTCATCTAAAAAGTATAAATAGGGCAAATTGTGTTTATTTCAAATTGCTTTCCCTTCTTTCTGAGAAATAAAGGAGAAACACAAATTCAAGATGAAGCTGAATGTATAACAGACGTCCTTGGACTAAATTATTTTAATAAACCAATCAGAGTTAATCACCTGGCTGTTCCTTGGAACTGCTCAAACATTGTTTTCCTTCAATCCAAGGAGAAATGGTCTTATTAGGAGGAAGGTAACAGAAGGAAAATGAGTTACATCAGGAAGAGAACTGTCCTGACTTGTGAGGTTGCCTTTAGGGTTCCGCACATAAAGAGAAGCTTACCCTAGTAAAATTAGATCCTTATCTGAAGTAAACAATATTAAGAAAATTAATGCTTTGCTCTAAAAATGCTTAGCTCTCAATGGTTCTTTTTTTTAAAAAAATAGAGAATTTGCTTAAGTATTAAATTGTTTTTAAAAAGTCAAAAGAAGAATTCAATGAAATATATGGCTGGCAGCTTTAGGAGAAAGAGTATTTTCTTCTCTTAACAAGGTGTCCCAAAGCCAGGATGTAGCTCTGTTAATACAGAGAAGTAATACCTTGAGGAAACATGTGCAGTACTTTACCCCAAAATCACAGTGGTAATTACCTTCCTGACGTTCATTTGGGGAAAAATCATCCTTCATTAGATTTATGCTTTCTGATGTTGGAGTACTAAATTAGGTAGCTGTCTTACTAATAAGCCATCTTGGGTATTACCTGTGCGTGGCCTATTCAGATCAGTGGTTCAGGAATAAAACGCAAAGGTGGGGGGGCGGCTAGGAGTGTTAGATAACGTCAGGAGCAAGATCAAGGAGCCACAGGACAGTTCTGAATGATGCAACTAAAATGTCATCTTTATAAAAAGCAAGGCTAACAAATCCTCTTAACAAGAATTTACAAACACTGAAGCTCAACTTTACTGTGCTCTGCAAGACTACTGTTGTTAGTTTCTTGGGATCGCTTTAACGAAGTGCCATAAACTGGGTGGTTTAAAATAACAGAAAGCCAAAATAAAGAAACAAATAAAATAACGGAAATGTATTCTCTCACTATTCTGGAGGCCAGAAGTCTGAAATCAGGGAGTCAGCAGGGCTCCTTCAACAGGCTCTAGCAGAGAGTCCTCTTTCGCCTCTTCCAGCATCTTGTGGCTCCAGGCATTCCTTGGTTTGTGGCTGCACAATCCCAATCTCTGCCTCCATCTTCACAAGACTTTCTCTCCTTCTGTGTCTTCTCCTCTTCCGTCTCTTACAAATATTTGTCATTAGATTTAGGGCCCACCTGGACCAGAATGATTTCATCTCAAGATCTTTGACTATGTCTGCAAAGACCCTTTATTCAAATAAGGTCACATTCATGGATTCCAGGGGTTAGGACATGACATAGCCTCTGAGGAGGCCACCATTCAACCCACTACAGCTATTGAGCCTGAATATTTACTCCTTTGGATGCTAAATATCCTATTATCTCAATAAAGTGATGACAAATCACAGCAAAAAATAAAGGCTAGCTTTATGCTGGGAGGCATTAGGGAGAAACTAGGGCAAATGCCTTGCTTAGCTATTTGCTTGGATCTTCTGGTTCTTTCATGGTGACTTTTTAATGAAAGAAGGTCAAATTCCCTATATCTAACCCCTATCACTCAGGGACTGAGCATGCTGCTTTCCTTTTAGTGGATAGTCACTATTTCCTTTTTGACTACCCTGTATCTGAACCTCCTCCCAATGTTTAAGTAAGCCTTCCCCTATTATGAGACAGAGCCACCCCCTAGAATCTAAATCTTTATATATTATATCTATAAAATCTTTTTATAGATATAAACACACTCACACAGTATACACACACCCAATACTGCCTTTCCTAGCCCAGCCTCCCTTGTAGCTTGTAGCAAGGGCTACAAGCTACAAAGATTTAAATGTGGATGCAGAAGCAATGCCATTATGTAAAGGGTGGCAGCCTCAGCAGGGCCCAGCTACATAATTTAAAGGGCCCAGTGCAAAATGAAAGTAACCGACAGAAACACAAACAGCATTTGATAACTTTTAACTTTAAGAAAAGGACTTTTCTGCTGATGTAGCTATTAATGGAGATGTTAAAGAGTGTATTAACCTCGGAATGTACTTTCCACTTGGGGAAAAAAAAAAGAAAAAGAAAAAGGAAAAGAGAATTAAAAAAAGTGAAAAAAAAAAAGTAAAAAAAAAAAGGTGTAAGGCACTCTGGGAGGCGGAGGCGGGCGGATTGCTCGAGGTCAGCAGTTGGAAACCAGCCTGAGCAAGAGCGAGACCCCGGCTCTACTATAAAATAGAAGAAATTAATTGGTCAACTAATATACATAGAAAAAATTAGCCGGGCATGGTGGCACATGCCTGTAGTCCCAGCTACTTGGGAGGCTGAGGCAGCAGGATTGCTTGAGCCCAGGAGTTTGAGGTTGCTGTGAGCTAGGCTGACGTTATGGCACTCACTCTAGCCTGGGCAACAAAGTGAGACTCTGTCTCAAAAAAAAAAAAAAAAAAAAGGTTATGGGGTGCAGCTGAATTCAAAGGATAATTACCCTTAAAAAAAAACGGTTATGGGGATTCTGCCACTCTTGGCTGTGTGTCATTGGGCAAGTTGCTTAATCTCTCTAGGCCTTGGTTTCTTTATTTGTAAAAGAATTGTAGTAATGTTAATTTCCTGGCTTTGATCATTGTACCTTGACGAAGTAAAATGTTAACATTAGGGAAAGCCAGGTTGATGAGAATTCTCTGCAGCATTGTATTTTTGCAGCTTCTCTGGAACTGTAAAACTGTCTCAGCAGCAGATGATTTAGAAGGGACAGAGGGCCTCCCATGCTGTATTAGGATTACAATGCACAGGCACCAGCCAGTCCTGGCTTCTCAAGGTTTTGTTGTAAAACAGCATGTGTCCAAGACACATTGCTCAATTTTGAATCCCTTACCTTCCTGGGGAAAATGTGGATATTGAAATAGATTCTTAATGTCCTTTCTAGTGTTCAAGTATAAGAACAACTATTAATAATTAAAGCTCATTCCAGAAGTTCAAAGCTAGGGTTAAAAAAAAAAAGAAAAAATAATTAAAGAAAATAAAATTATTATAATAAAAAAAAAAGAAAAAGAAAAAAAATAATTAAAGGGCCTCAAGGTTTTCCTTTTTTTTTTTTTTTTTTTTAATACAGAGTCTCACTCTTGCCCTGGCTAGAGTGCTGTGGCATCAGCCTAGCTCACAGCAACCTCAAACTCCTGGGCTCAAGTGATCCTCCTGCCTCAGCCTCCCGAGTAGCTGGGACTACAGGCATTCGCCACCATGCCCAGCTAATTTTTTCTATATATTTTTAGTTGTCCAGATAATTTCTTTCTATTTTTAGTAGAGAGAGGGTCTTGCTCTTGCTCAGGCTGGTTTCAAACTCCTGAACTCAAGAGATCCGCCCGCCTCAGCCTCCCAGAGTGCTAGGATTACAGGCGTGAGCCACTGCGCCTAGCCCTCAAGGTTCTCCTTTACCTCCTTATTTTTTTTTCTTTTTTGATTTTTTTTCCCCTTTAATTCATGCTTCCAACTCTATTCATCTTTTTCTCTTATTTTGTGACCACTCAGTGTGTCCTGAGTTTATCCAAAGTTAGTACTTACCACTGTCCATGGGCACATTTACACAAGGAAGGCAGATCTCTTGAATTTAGTCCTCCTTTCTACCTGAAGTTTTTTTTTTTTTTTTTTTTTTTGAGACAGAGTCTTGCTTTGTTGCCCAGGCTAGAGTGAGTGCTAGGCTAGAGTGAGTGCTGTGGCGTCAGCCTAGCTCACAGCAACCTCAAACTCCTGGGCTCAAGTAATCCTCCTGCCTCAGCCTCCTCCCGAGTAGCCCGGCTAATTTTTTTATATATATATATTAGTTGGCCAATTAATTTCTTTCTATTTTTATAGTAGAGACGGGGTCTCGCTCAGGCTGGTTTTGAACTCCTGACCTTGAGCAATCCGCCCGCCTCGGCCTCCCAGAGTGCTAGGATTACAGGCGTGAGCCACCGCGCCCGGCCTACCTGAAGTTTTGCATCTTTTGCCCAATATCTCCCCAATCTATGTGCCCTACCCCCCATCTGACTCCCCTGGTAACTGCCATTTTATTCTCTGCTTCTGTGAGTTCTACTTTTTTAGATTTCACATGTAAGTGAGATTATGTGGTATTATCTTTCTGTGCCTGGTTTATTTCACTTAACATAATGGCCTCTGGGCTCATCCATGTTGTTGCAAATGACAGTATTTCCTTCTTTTTTAAGGCCGAATAGTATTTAATTATATATATATATATATATATATATATATATACACACACCACAGTTTCTCTATGTGTTCATCCATTAATGGACACTTAAATTGATTCCATATCTTGGCTATTGCTAATAGTGCTGCAATGAACATTGGAGTGCAGATATCTCTTGAACATACTGATTTTATATCCTTTGCATTTATACCCAGTAGTGGGATTGCTGGATCAAATGGTAGTTCTTTTTAACTTTTTGAGGGAACTCTATGCTGTTTTCATAATGACTACACCACCACTTTTTATATTTGGTGCGTTTGTACTACTCATCAAATGACAAGCCATTGCTTAACTGACGTTACAATTGATTCTATTGAAACATAGTTCAGTCTTTTATAGAGCATGCAATCCCCATATTATACAATCCCCACTTAAGTAAAATCATGGTACAAGAAAGTTCAATAATGTGCTAATTGCACCAAATGGAAGTTGGTCTAGTTAAACCTTTTGTTCACACAATGTGTGCAACAATGCCTTTTTTTTGAGATTTTATACTGTAATGGAACAAGGACTTAAACGTTTTTATTAACAGATTTATTGTGCTATAACTCATTCACATGTCATACAACTGACATGTTTAAAGTATACAATTCAGGCCAGACACAGTGGTTCACACTTGTATTTCTAGCACTTTAGGAGGCTGAGGCAGGAAGATCTTGAGGCCAGGAGTTCAAGACCAGCACCGTGGCAACACTGAGAGACCCCTCCCCATCTCTACAGAAAATAATAAAATTAGCCAGGCTTGGTGGTGCGTGCCTGTGGTCCCAGCTACTTCAGAGGCTGATGGGGAAAGATCCCCTGAGCCCAGGAGTTCGTGAGCTATGATCGTGCCATTGTATTCCAACCTGGGTGGCAGACCAGGACTCTGTCTCTAAATAAATAAATAAATAAAATAATGAAGTGTATGATTCAATGGTTTTTGGTATATTCATAGAGTTATCAGAGACCTAAAAATTTAATTTTTGTTTTATAGGGTATAAAATGTGAAAGAACCAATAATTTCCATATGATTATGTTAAGTTTTTGAGTATTTTTTTCTCTGGTCATGTTATTCTCTACAAGCCTTCTTAAAGGAAAGAAGGTAATTACCAGTGATAAACGTATCTTTAATGAAAAGAAGTGTCATTAATGAGATGAAAATGCCAGTTTTCTCTCAGTGCTCGTTCATCTTCACTGAAAGGACACAGAACACTTCCAAACAGTGATGATTAGATCCAAAATTTATATGCTTTGCTTTATATACTTTTTGATTAATCCATAACAACCAATTACCATTCCCTACCTTTATTATTAGATTTCCTCAGCACCATTACACTCCTGACTAATGAAAATGCTAAGAAGAGTCTATTAACAGCATGCACAGTATCGTTTTAGCTAATGCTGAATAATTGTCTTCAAAATTTGAAGGCATGGACTTGTGATGTATGGGATCTAAACAATATATAAATGAGTCCATATAAAGCACTTAGAAAAACACATAGCACAAAGTAAGAGCTCAGTGAGCAGGGTGATCGTATCATCAAAACCAGAACACTTTCAAGAGTAAAAGGGGGCCGGGCACAGTGGCTCACACCTGTAATCCTAGCACTCTGGGAGGCCGAGGCAGGAGGATTGCTCCAGGTCAGGAGTTCGAACCAGCCTGAACAAGAGCGAGACCCCGTCTCTACTATAAATAGAAAGAAATTACTTGGCCAACTAATATATATAGAAAAAATTAGCCGGGCATGGTGGCGCATGCCTGTAGTCCCAGCTACTCGGGAGGCTGAGGCAGCAGGATCGCTTGAGCCCAGGAGTTTGAGGTTGCTGTGAGCTAGGCTGACGCCACGGCACTCACTCTAGCCTGGGCAACAAAGTGAGACTCTGTCTCAAAAAAATTAAAAAAGAAAAAATAGTAAAAAGGGACACTCAATCTTTCTGCTGTTATTATTATACAACATCTATTTTGCATAACTAAAATGATACAAACAAATGGTCATTTTAAACAATTAATTTATTATTAAATCTTGGAAAGAAATCTCACTTAAGTTCTTCAAGATTTTTCATTAGAATTTAGTTAGAGGCCGGGCGCTGTGGCTCATGCCTGTAATCCTAGCACTTTGGGAGGCCGAGGCGGGCGGATTGCTCAAGGTCAGGAGTTCAAAACCAGCCTGAGCAAGAGCGAGACCCCATCTCTACTATAAATAGAAAGAAATTAATTGGCCAACTAATATATATATAGAAAAAATTAGCCGGGCATGGTGGCGCATGCCTGTAGTCCCAGCTACTCGGGAGGCAGAGGCAGGAGGATTGCTTGAGCCCAGGAGTTTGAGGTTGCTGTGAGCTAGGCTGATGCTACGGCACTCTCTCTAGCCTGGGCAACAAAGTGAGACTTTGTCTCAAAAAAAAAAAAAAAAAAAGAATTTAGATAGTTAAATTAAGGTAACTATAAATAAATATAGCAAGCATTGTCATCTTTGGCTGCACTTTTTTTAAGAGACAGGATCCTTCTCTGTTGCCCAGGCTGAAGTGCAGTGGCACAATCATAGCTCACTGTAACCTGAAACTCCTGAGCTCAAGCTATCCTCCTGCTTCAGTCTCTGGAGTAGCTGGGACTACAGGCACATGCCACCATGCCCAGCTAATTTTTAAAATTTTTTCGTAGAGATGGGGTCTTGCTGTGTTGCACAGGCTGGTCTGGAACTCCTGACCTCAAGTGATCCTCCTGCCTTGGCCTCCCAAAGTCTAGGATTACAGGAATGAGCCACTGTGCCTGGCCTGGCTACCAATTTTGAATCACACTAAAGCCCCCAGACCCTGATGAACTACGATACCTATTAGTAGTTGAGCAGCCAAAATAATCGATGTCTAAAAGATGGTTAGTTCCTCTTGAGCCAAACATTCAAGCACCATTTGATCTGCAGATGCCAGGTTCTTATAGATTTGGATTTCTGGTGCAAGTTATCCGTCACTTTTTGACATATGATCAATTTTCTGATAATTGAAGTTAAAGAGGAATAAGGAAAAAATGGGTCTTTGTACTCAAACTAAAAGGAAATAACATACAAATGAATTTTTTTCAGTCATAGAAGCATCCATCATCAAAACTTCTAATTAATTTAGATGAAAATCTTTCTAAATATGTGAGTCTCATAACTGTGTTTTCCAAGAAAGCCTGGGTCCCTCTTTTAGGGAATCTCACTTCACATCCTGAAAAAATATGCCTAGTAGTCAGTGCAATGCTCTGGACTCTCAGAGAAAGGAAAACAGAGCTCAATACCTACCAGTTGCATGCCTAGGATGGAGCCTTGCACAGCCGCCATCTTCCTCAACATGGCCGCCTTTGTTCCATTCCCAGTCGGGGAAAGTGCTGTCTCATAGGCTCCTCCTTCACGATATTCCAGCCTGGCATTTTCATCCTCTGTTCTACCATGACTCCCAACAGATGCTGTCCACAGTCACAGCATGTTTGGGCCTCCCCAGGGCTAGGCACCAGGCTTGGTTGACCACGTATAACTTTATCTTTTTTCCTCCCACTCAAAAAAGTATATAGGAAAGCAAGTGAGTAAGAGAGATATTACCATATGGGTAATCTCAAATCTGCTCTGATTTCTTTTCAAGCAAGCCAATGTGGGTATATTTACGAATTTGGGTATATTCTTTTTTTTTGAGACACAGTCTCACTTTGTTGCCCAGGCTAGACTGAGTGCCATGGCGTCAGCCTAGCTCACAGCAACTTCAAACTCCTGGGCTCAAGCGATCCTCCTGCCTCAGCCTCCTGAGTAGCTGGGACTACAGGCATGCGCCACCATGCCCGGCTAATTTTTTTCTATATATTTTTAGTTGGCCAATTAATTTCTTTCTATTTTTATAGTACAGACGGGGTCTCATTCTTGCTCAGGCTGGTTTCGAACTCCTGACCTTGAGCAGTCCTCCCACCTCAGCCTCCCAGAGTGCTAGGATTACAGGCGTGAGCCACCGCAACCGGCCAAATTTAGGTGTATTCTTGCAAAAAATTATTTGTGAATTACCTTACTTCTTTCTATGACACAGCAGTGCGTGCTGTGACTCCATGACTAAGAAACATTGTCCTTTATCTTGTTGGATCTGCAGTGAGACCCCCTTTCCTTTTCTTACCTGAACATTCATTTATTATTTATTCACTCATATGCTGTTCTGTTATTCATTTCACAAACGTGTAATGAACATTTACTACGCTGCATGCTAAAGATACATAGATGACCAAAACCAGAAACCCTCTGCTGCCAGGGAGCTCACAGCTACTGAAAGGAGTTAGATGTGTCAGTAAAAGAAGCCGAGATGTAAGTATAGACGTGGATATAGATATACTGCAGATACTATATGAGTAGCTGGATAGGGACAGACAACTGAATGGAAAGTCATAAGGGAACAGAAGGGTCCCTAGGCCTCCCGAGGCAGAAAGGGTGTCAGGGAAGCTGAAGCTTGATGAATGGAACACTTTGCCAGTCCCTCTAGTCACTGCCACAGTTGAGCTGTGCAGCCAGTTTGCAGGTCTGGAGGACTGGGGGTGGGGGAGGGGCAGAGCGGAGGCCAAACTGACTTACACTTTTGAGTCATGGGATGATACAAGAACTTTGGCAGTTCTGGCCAGGTAAGGGATGTAGCTGGATTTCTTTTTAAAGGAGTGAAACCAGGAGACAATAGAGACCTGGGAGGACCATTGACGAGGGGCGAGGGGGTTAAGGATTAGAGTCGCCCTCTTTTGAGTTTTCTCTTCCTCGCTCCCCTTCACTTATACATTTTTCCTCCCAGCTCCTTCACCTCCCAGAAGCAGCCTGCTTAAATCTAATCCAATTGCATCCAAAAATATGGTAATCATCTCTAAACTTTCTGAGTTGTATAATTACTTCCTCCACACAGAGATTTGTACACATGAACATTCCTGGCAGCATTATTCATAAATACCCAAAAACTTAACTGGTGATATGTCCATACAGTGGAATATTCTTCAGCATGAAAAGGAGCAATCTACTAACAATTGCAACAACATGGATGGACCCCAAAAGCATTATGCTAAGGAGAAGAAAGCAGATACAGATTGCATGATGTATGTATCTACCTATTTTTATGAGATTTCTAGAAAAGGAAAATCTATAGAAAAAGAAAGCAGATCAATGGTCCACTGGGGCTGAAGATGGAAGTGGAGATTGAATGCCAATGAGCACACAGAAACTTTTTAGGGTGACGGAAATGTTCTAAAACTGGGTTGTGGGATTGCTTGCACAACTACAAACTTACTAGAAATCATTTAATTGTGCACTTACAATAAGTAAATTTTATAGTATATAAATTATACATCCCTGAGGCTATTTTTTAAATGTACTATCCACTACCTTATCGTTTTAAGAGAATATATTCAATGTAGTTAGCCTTTTTCTTAGGGCCATGAACATAAACATGTATTTTCTGTATAGTGGAGTAATTAAGTGATAAGCTGTATGATTTCCCAGCAAGTTGCAAAATCTCCAAAGCCTTAGTTTCTTCATCTGTAAAATGAAGATAACAAAAGTATCCACCACATAAGGTTATTAGGAGAACTGAGATAAAACATGTAAAACACTTAGAAGAGGGTTCATGAAAACTCAGTAACAGCAGCTAATGTGACCACATGATTACCAGGATTAACATGGCAGATGGGAGGAAGAGGGAGAAGGTGGTAGGAGGATGCCAAAAAACCCAAGGTGATAAAATCAAAGACAACTTTTTGAGACCTGTCAGTTTATGTTCCATCTGACCTTCCTGGCATGTCTAGTTTCATAACAATCTACATATCATTATGAATTGGGTGTTTATCAATAACTTAAGATACAGCAGATACTTTGTTTACATGATCTCTTTTAATCCTTGCAGAACCCTGTGTTATCAGCTACTTTACAGATAAGGACTCCAAGGCTTGAAGACAAGTCCGGCCTCTAGGATGGGACATTTGTCATTCAAGTCCAAGTTTGTCTGGCTTCAAACTTCACACTTTCCATTATACCAATAGAGTAAGAGTAGTGAGAATGCCTAATTAGCTACTGTAAAGGGTACTTTTTTTTTTTTTTTTTTGAGACAGAGTCTCGCTTTGTTGCCCAGGCTAGAGTGAGTGCCATGGCGTCAGCCTAGCTCACAGCAACCTCAAACTCCTGAGCTCGAGCAATCCTGCTGCCTCAGCCTCCCGAGTAGCTGGGACTACAGGCATGCGCCACCATGCCCGGCTAATTTTTCTTAATATATATATATATGTTAGTTGGCCAATTAATTTCTTTCTATTTTTATAGTAGAGATGGGGTCTCGCTCAGGCTGGTTTTGAACTCCTGACCTTGAGCAATCCGCCCGCCTCGGCCTCCCAGAGTGCTAGGATTACAGGCGTGAGCCACCGCGCCCGGCCCAAGGGTACTTTTTTGAACCCATATTTTAATTTTACTAGAAAGGCCAATTCTAGAACAACGTATTGCTTTAGAGAAAATCCGACTAAGATGAGGGTCCAGGAAAATATCCTGTTCATTTTAACATTTCTTGTGAAATTTCCAACAGGGCACACCTTGGGAATGATATTTCTCAAAATTTTTCTGTGATAGAACACTTGGAATTAGAGGCTTTTGTGAAAAGCCATGAAAAAATGACATAAAAAAATAAGATAATGTATAAAAAAACCACTTTATGGTAAATTAGATATCATTGCATATCATATGCTAGCTAGAAAGCACCATTTCTTTTTTTTTTTTCCTTTTTTTTTTTTTTTTTGAGACAGACTCTCACTCTGTCTCTCTGGTTAGAGTACTGTGGTGTCAGCTTGGCTCACAGAAACCTCAAACTCCTGGGCTAAAGCGATCCTTCTGCCTCAGCCTCCCGAGTAGCTGGGACTACAGGCATGCGCCACCATGCCCGGCTAATTTTTTCTATTTTTGGTAGAGATGGGATCTCGCTCACTCAGGCTGGTCTCGAACTCCTGAGCTCAAACAATCCGCCCACCTCGGCCTCCCAAAGTGCTAGGATTACAGGTGTGAGCACCTCGCCTGGCCAGCAAGCACCATTTCTAATAAAAATGTGTGGAAGAACAAAATTTTGTGATTAGTGAATTTCTGTTTTAACAAGCCAGTGAATCTTATTGGTCAGGGGCATATACAGGGGTTCTTTGTGCTTTTCTTTAAATTTTTCTGTGTTTGAAATCATCGCAAAAACAAGTTGGAAATAACCAGCATGTAATTTTATTGCGTTTTATCAATTCAAAATAAATTTAGGCCGGGCATGGTGGCTCACGCCTGTAATCCTAGCACTCTGAGAGGCCAAGGCGGGTGGATCGCTCAAGGTCAGGAGTTCAAAACCAGCCTGAGCAAGAGCGAGACCCTGTCTCTACTATAAATAGAAAGAAATTAATTGGCTAACTAAACATATATAGAAAAAAATTAAGCAGGCATGGTGGCGCATGCCTGTAGTTCCAGCTACTCGGGAGGTTGAGGCAGGAGGATCACGTAAGCCCAGGAATTTGAGGTTGCTGTGAGGAGGCTGATGCCATGGCACTCTCGCCCGGGCAACAGAGTGAGACTCTGTCTCAAAATAAATAAATAAATTAATTAATTAATTTACATTTAGTTGAATCTAAATGGAAACTTTACTGTATCACTAACACTTAGAAATTATGAATGCTCTTCATAAGGGAAGAGACTAGAATATAAAAGATTTATATTTAGAGGGGTGGAGGGAGGAATGGCAGGGGCAATATACGTAACCCTAACAATATATGTACCCCCATAATCTGATAAAATAAAAGGAAAAAAAAAGATTTGTATTTAATGTTTATGAACAACCTCCAATAAAACCATTTTCTCCCTGTATTAGAATGTTCTTCATTGCTCAGTCCTCATCGAATGCTTTGCTCTACCAACCCAACCAACACAATGGGTTAGAGAATTATTTGAGAAGAAAAGGGAGCTGAGAAATGTTAGCTAAAATGCTGTTTATTTTTTATTCTCCTTCTGAAAGACTAGCCCAAGTTGGAACCAGTGAGATATAAGACATTTGTTAAGAAAACTTATTCAGGCCGCCATTCAGTCACTAGATATTGATTTGTGGCACCCTCTAGTAGAGTGTAGTGGTTAAGAACATGGGCTTGGGAGTCAGACAGGATGAGGTAAAATTTTATCTTTGCCTTATTAACCATGTGGCCATCAGAAGCAAATGACTTTACTTTCTGTGACATAGTTTCCTCATCTGTAAAATGGGATAATAATAGTAGCTACCTTATGGCCCGGTGTGGTGGCTCACGCCTATAATTCTAGCACCCTGGGAGGCCGAGGCAGGAGGATCCGTCAAGGTCAGGAGTTCGAAACCAGCCTGAGCAAGAGCGAGACCCCGTCTCTACTAAAAATAGGAAGAACTTAATTGGCCAACTAAAAAATATATAGAAAAAATCAGTCAGGCATGGTGGCGCATGCCTGTAGTCCCAGCTACTCGGGAGGCTGAGGCAGAGGATTGCTTGAGCCCGGGAGTTTGAGGTTGCTGTGAGCGAGGCTGACGCCATGGCACTCTAGCCCAGGCAACAGAGTGAGACGCTGTCTCAAATAATAATAATAATAATGATAATAGCTACCTTATGATGATATATGCATGATATGCATTAATATGTGTTCATTGCCCTAATCAGTGAATGTTGTTATACAACAAGCTAAGTGTTGGAGACACAATAGTGAATAAGTTCGACTTGTTCCCAGCCTGAAGAAGCCTCATAGTATGAAATGCAGACTCAGCAAAGCAGTGATTACAATAACATGTTGTAATTGCCAGGGTTCGGGCATATAGGAAAATAATAGCTAATGTTCATGTAGCATTTACTCTGGGATGGGTACCTTTAAAAGTGCTTTCTAGACAATGAACCCACTTAATCTTCACAGTAACCCTATCAGGAAGGTACTGTTAGTAGCCCTATCTTGCCGATGAGGAATTGAGGTGCAAAGAGGTCAAGTGACTCCATCAAAGTCACACAGGAGGCAAGAAAGCCAGAACTCAAACCCAGACAATCCCAATTATAGTCCACATTTCTAACCATGCCATTCTGCCTGTTTTAAGTACCTAAACTCACACTTGGAAGATTAGGGAAGACTTCCCCGGGGCAAATAGTCCCTATGCTAAGACATAAAGGCTGAGTAGGAGTTACCAGGGCAGGAGTGGAGCAAAGAAGGGGGCCAGGGAAGTGTTATAGGTACAAGGAATATTTTATGTGCAGTAGAGACAAGAGAAACATGGTACACACATTTTGGAACTGCAGAAGGAATTGTGAGACGTGAGGCTGGCAAGGTGAGTGAGTACAGTATATCCTAGATCCTGGGAGAGCTTCTAAGTCATATTATGACTAAATGTGTAGACTTTATGCTAAGAGCAAATGAAAGTAACTGATGATTAAGGCACGAAAGGGGACATAAGATTTGCATTTGAGAAAGACCATTCAGCCTGCAGAGGAGAGAAAGCATTAGAAGGACACAAAACACTCTGGGAGGCCGAGGCAGGCGGATTGCTCCATGTCAGGAGTTTGAAACCAGCCTGAGCAAGAGCACACCTGTCTCTACTATAAATAGAAAGAAATTAATTAGTCAACTAATATAAAGAGAAAAAAATTAACCAGGCATGGTGGCGCATGCCTGTAGTCCCAGCTACTAGGGAGGCTGAGACAGTAGGATTGCTTGAGCTCAGGAGTTTGAGGTTGCTGTGAGCTAGGCTGACGCCATGGCACTCACTCTAGCCTGGGCAACAAAGCGAGACTCTGTCTCAAAAAAAAAAAAAAAAAAAGAAGGATACAAAACTAGGGCAGGGCAAACAGAGGTGATATAGTATGGAAATGACGGTGAAATATAAAGAAGTGGAAAGTTTCATAATTCGGGAGCTATTTAAAAGAAAAAGAGAAATAGAAGGATTCAGGAGGCAAAATAGAAGGATCTTGGGGATTGACTGGCTCAGGAAGGAGGTAGATGGAAGAGACCAGATGTACCCAGACTTCAGTTTGGATATATTTGAGTGGAAGGTGGTTCCCAACGGTGGTACCCAAATAGAGATCCCAGAAGAAAGATAAAATTTAAAGGGAAAGATGATTACTTTTTTAAACAATACTTTAAGAAAGAAACAGTAGAGATAGGCCAGGCAAGGTGGCTCACACCTATAATCCTAGCACTCTGGGATCCCAAGGCAGGAGGATCGCTCGAGGTCAGGAGTTTGAGACCAGCCTGAGCAAGAGTGAGACCCATCTCTACTAAAAATAGAAAAAAATGGTGGTGTACACCTGTAGTCCCAGCTACTTGGGAGGCTGAGGCAGAGGGATCACTTGAGCCCAGGAGTTTGAGGTTGCTGCAAGCTAAGCTGATGCCACGGCACTCTAGCCTGAGCAACAGACGGAGATGAAAGGAAAAAAGGAGAGAGAGAGAGAGAGAGAAAAGAAAGAAAGAGAAAAAGAAAGAAAGAAAGAGAGAAAGAAAGAGAGAAAGAAAGAAAGAAAGAAAGAAAGAAAGAAAGAAAGAAAGAAAGAAAGAAAGAAAGAAAGAAAAGAAAGAAAAGAAAAGAAAGAAAGTAAACAGTAGAGATAAATTCTCATTTGCCTTTTATGTTTCCAGGCACAAAGGAGCTGCTCCCTGAACAGGTGTTTAAAGAGGTGTTAATGCCTAGATGTACATATGGTTCTAAGTTCAGAAGAGAGATTTGATTTGAAGGCATAAAGGACAAAAATCACTAGTAAATAGATAGTATCTGAGCCATAAGGCCAGACAGGATTGTCCCTGAGAAGTGCACACAGTAGGGATGGAGTATGGAAAAGCACAGAGTTCTTCAGGAAGACAGCGTTTAAGGGAAGAACCAAGGAAGTGAAGCTTAAAAAGAAAGCTATCAGGGTGATAGGAAGAAAACCACAAAAAGACGTTTGTCAAGGGGAGATCATGCAAATGTTCAAACTGCAGAGGCCAATGCAACTGAGAGAACAATTGAGATGAATGAGAAAAGAGTCTATTGGGTTTAACAACCAGAAAAACCTTGAGTCCTTGTCAAGAGGAGGAGGGAGAGGAGGTGTCCTGTAGAGACAGTGAGTGTGCAAAATTCCTTCACGGCATTTGGTTATGAAAGAGAGTAGAGAGGGCTAGTGTTGATAGATGCAGAAGGGAGGTAAGTATTCTAGGGAGAGTTTGGAGTCTGTTGCTTTGTTTTGGTTTAGAGGGAGGATTTAGAGTTGCTGCTACTGCTGAGGTTATGAATGATAATGGTGATAAAGTTATCCTGTTGTTTGAGATAGGGAGACTAGAGAATAGGTTAAATGAAAGGAAGGAGGGAGAAGCTGTAGATTCTGAGGAGGGAGGGACCCTTGGAAAAGTCTAATCCACAACACTGGGTGGACTCTTTATCTGCTGTTTCTTTCTATATTTATTTAGGGACAGGATTTTGCTCTGTCTCCAGGGGTAGAGTGCGGTGGTTGCTCACAGCAACCTCAAACTCCTGAGCTCAAGCGATCCTCCTGCCTCAGCCTCCCAAGTAGCTGGGACTACAAGTGTGCACCACCATGCCTGGCTGATTTTTTTCCTTTTTTGGTAGAGATGCGGTCTTGCTCTTGCTCAGTCTGGTCTCCAGCTCCTGGGCCCAAGCAATCTTGCCACCTTGGCCTCCCAAAGCACTAGGATCACAGGTGTGAGCCACTGCACCCAGATTTTATTTTTATTTTAGATACAATAAAGGGCACATTCGCCTTTGTTTTTTGACAATAGGAAGATAGAATAAGTGCAGAATGTAATTTAAGCATGGAGAGGGCCAGAATTTGAAGGTGTTCTCTTCTGCTGCCTTCTATTTTCTCTGTGAAATTGAGACTAGGTAAATTTGCTGGCAACATTAGAAGGATCAGAGGTTTAGGTGTGTTGTCTCAGGCCTACAATCCTAAAACCTTGGGAAGGTCGAGATTGGGGAGGATTGTTTCACCTGAGGCCAGGAGTCTGAGACCAGCCTGGGCAACATAGCGAGACTCCATCCCTACAAAAAATTTAAAAACAAATAAATGAAAACTTTTAGAAGAAGAAAGATCAGAAGTTTTAGGCGAGTGGAAGTTTGAAATTATCATTGTAATGAGCAGGAAGCAAGCTCATCAGGACGAAGAAAGGGTTGCTGGGAGTGTTGAGGGTTCAGCTGAGGTTAGAGACAGCTAACTCCTGGGTGTGATGGGATACGTCTCAGACCGCCCAGGTGGAGGCTTGTTGAAGGCAGACTTGGAATGGTCCACTGCTTGGTTTTGTCAGGTGAGTGTGATAAAAGGAAAAAAGGTCAAGGGATTTGAGGAAATTGGCTGGAAAGTGGCTGCAGAGTCCCCATGAAATTCAAGCCAGACCAGGAAAAAAGTAAAGAGGAAAAGTATGAAAGATTGAAAGGTAGTAAGTGGGCAAGGATCTGGAGACCTCAGTGTTTTATTTTCTGATTTCAGAAGGCACGGTTCACAGTCATGACAGGAAGAAATCCCCTGAAATGGGGTAGAGAGGAAGTAGGTCCCCAAGATAAGGAGGCCCAGATAAGGGTTATTCGAAATGGAGGGATTTTGCATTTAATCAGCTCCTATTAAGTGTCAGGCGTTATGCTATTAATTGTACACATACATTAGCTCATTGGATCTTCATAATTAATCTAAAAGCCAGAAATTATTATTCTTATTTAAGAAAACCTATGCTTATCCAGGAGGTGAGCCTGGACTCCATCTTTAGTCTGACCCCCCCACACACCCCCCCAACCTCACCCATTATTCCAAAACTGCTCCAGAAGTTGCCAGAAAGAATCAAACCTCTTTCACATCTTTTTTTATTTTTCATTTTTTTCTTTTCTTTTTTTTTTTTTTTTTTTTTTGAGACAGAGTCTTGCTTTGTTGGCCAGGCTAGAGTGAGTGCCATGGCGTCAGCCTAGCTCACAGCAACCTCAAACTCCTGGGCTCAAGCAATCCTGCTGCCTTAGCCTCCCGAGTAGCTGGGACTACAGGCATGCGCCACCATGCCCGGCTAATTTTTTCTATATATATTAGTTGGCCAATTAATTTCTTGCTATTTATAGTATAGACGGAGGTCTCGCTCTTGCTCAGGCTGGTTTCGAACTCCTGACCTCGTGCAATCCGCCGGCCTCAGCCTCCCAGAGTGCTAGGATTACAGGCATGAGCCACCAAGCCCGGCCTTGTAGCAATGTATCTTGAAAATATTTGATATACACACCTTTTGCCTTTTCAGACAGCCTAATATTCCTGTGGCTACCATAAATTATTTAACACTACTAGCATATGTTAGCATTTTTCTCATATTTTTCTATTGCAAATAATGTAGCAATGATTACCTTTGTATATATGTTTGTCTCCATTTGGAATTTAATTTTGGGAAGAGAATGCTACATAGTTACTCCAACATCATTTATTAACTAAATTGTATTTCACTTTACTGATTTGAAATACTACTTTTATATGGCACTACATTTGCAAATGAATTTTATTTATTTATTTTTTTATTTTTTTGAGACACAGTCTCACTTTGTTGCCCGGGCTAGAGTGAGTGCCATGGCGTCAGCCTAGCTCACAGCAACCTCAAACTCCTGGGCTCAAGCAATCCTGCTGCCTCCCGAGTAGCTGAGACTAGTGGTATGTGCCACCATGCCCGATTAATTTTTTCTATATATATTAGTTGGCCAATTAATTTATTTCTATTTATAGTAGAGACGGGGTCTTGCTCTTGCTCAGGCTGGTTTCGAACTCCTGACCTGGAGCAATCTGCCCTCCTCGGCCTAACAGAGTGGTAGGATTACAGGCATGAGACACTGTACCCTGCCCATTTGCAAATGAATTTTACTTAATTTCTGTGTTCCCTGTTCTGTTTCATTGATTTATGTATTCTTGATCCATATACAGTAGCCCCAACCCTTTATCCACAAGGGATAAGTTCCCAGACTCCAGTGGATGCCTGAGATAGTGAATAGTACCAAACCCTATATATACTATACACACATTTCTTTTTCCTTCTTCACAATTTCACAAATAGAAGATTCATTCTTACAATAGATCTTAGCAACCTCAGTCTACAATTGTTTTCTTCCCTTATTAAGTCAAAAACTTTCACCTTTTCACTTCAAGAAAATACTTTACCAATTCTCCTTGACGTATCTGAACTGCCAGCATTACTACTCTTGTGCTTCGGAGCCATCTGTTAAGTAAAATAAGGGTCATTTGAACATAAGCACTGTGATACCAGCTGGGGAGCATCTATAGTTTGGAGATGCTGGACAAAGGGAGGATTAGATGAGAGAATTCATCACGATGCTCAAAATAGCATGCAATTTAAACCTTATGAATTGTTTATTTCTGGAATTTTCCATTTAATATTTTTGGACCAAAACTGGCCATGTGTAACTGAAATCTTGGAAAGCAAGATAAGGGGGCACTACTGTATTCATGCATTGATATTCACTTGTTTCACTTACTATAGTTTTATGAAATATTTTAATATCCATTAAGACTAGGATCCCTTCACTTCTATTATTTATTTATTTTCAAAAAATTTCCCGCTAACCCCAAGGAAAGTACATTACATAGCCTAGATTACTTAATTTAGAGATGCTTCCCATTCTCATTTTAATAAGACTTGGTACCTACTGGAGGGACTGAAAAGGAATGGGAGATTTGATTAGCGGGGGGGAGGGAACATTCAGATGTTAATGAGTTCAGCAAATCTGCACAGTCACTGGAAGTCCTGAAAGAGAGAGAAAGAAAAGGGGGTTTCAAGAGAGGAACGAGGAAATGGGAAGATGAGGTTGCAGTCCCTTCCTCTGCAATCCGGCTTCTGCTACCTCCACGCCACTGAAACGCTCTTGACAAGGACACTAGGTTTTTCTGGTTTCTAAACCCAGTGAAGATCTAATCAAAAGAAAATCCAAAATTAAGAAGCAAAACCTGCTCCAGATGAGAAGGAATCAGTGAAAAATCTCTGGATACATGAAAAATCAGAGTGAAATGACACTCCCTAAAGAAAACAGTAACTTCCTACCATTAGAAACCAACCAAAACGAAAATATTGAAATGACTGATGGCTGAAGGAGATAAATGGGCTTTGGAGTGAATGGCAGTTTAAAATAATACTTTCATTGTTTGGACCTCCATATTTAGCTGTTTTGGGATGCAGTTGATTCCTCCTTGAGTTTCAAATATAAGACTGCTACAGTCACATCACAATATTTTTTTTTTTTTTTTTTTTTGAGACAGAGTCTCGCTTTGTTGCCCAGGGTAGATTGAGTGCCGTGGCGTCAGTCTAGCTCACAGCAACCTCAAACTCCTGGACTCAAGCAATCCTCCTGCCTCAGCCTCCCAAATAGCTGGGACTACAAGCATGCGCCACCATGCCCGGCTCATTTTTTCTATATATATATTAGTTGGCCAATTAATTTCTTTCTATTTATAGTAGAGACGGGGTCTCGCTCTTGGTCAGGCTGGTTTTGAACTCCTGACCTTGAGCAATCTGCCGGCCTCGGCCTCCCAGAGTGCTAGAATTACAGGTGTGAGCCACCACGCCCCGCCCACATCACAATATTTAGTGGTGAAATCCTGTCTGTTAACTGTCCTTCCCGTTCCTTTTCATTTAGAATCAGAATAAAGTTGTATTTCAAATATCTAAAAAAAAAGAAAAGAAAAGAAAAGAAATGACTGATGAAGAATTTCATATATGGATTATAAGGAAGTTCAATGAAATATTAGAGAAAATAGAAACCTAACTCAAAGGAACCACAAAAACAATGCAGGAAATGAATTAAAAACTCACTAAAAAAAATTGAATTATTAGAAACAAAATCAAGCAGAGCTTCTGGAAATGAAAAATTCATTCAAGGAACTACACAGTGGAAAGTCTTAGGAGTAGGCTAGATCAGGCAGAAGAAGGACTCTCAGAGCTAGAAGACAACACCTTTGAATTAAATCCAATGGATTCTCTCCTTAGCGTGCTTTGGATAGTCCCAACAACATGGCCGTGGTTGGCGGATGCCCTCATTTAGCTGTGGGGTCAGACCCAGCAGGAAGGGCTGCCCTCCTCTTCTTCCTTTGAGTTCTGTCAGTCTGCCCAGTCTGAGAGAATCTAATCCACACTCAGTGATGTCTAAATCACACACAATAATCTCTGCCTTTGCTTTCATGCATCCTCCTCCCCTTCACGCCTTTCCCTCCCCATGTCACCCTCATTCCTTTCCCACTTGAGTTTGAGGGTTGTACAGTGAAGTATCTGAGGGGGGCAGTGTGTGGGGACAGACCGATTGAGGCCCAGGAGTTAGAAAACAGTCCCCGAAAATCTCCAACATTCACCTCGCAGCATAATTTACTTGAATAAATAACTCTCTACAGTTTGTAAGGCCCATGGTCCTGAATCATTTCCTGCTTATAAGTCGGAATTGCTGCAAACTTCAATGACAACTGCAGGTTCTCCTCAGGAGTTGATTCCTGCAGAACCCAGCAAAGATGAAATTTGTTATAAATAAGTATAGTTTCATTGACATGTAGTCTAGGCCAAGTAAATTATCCAATGAGGTGATTTATAAATTCATTCAACCTAATTCTGTGATAGGAAGCTGAGCAAGGTGCTGTCGTCATTGGGTCTGATTTATATCAGAAAAGTGTACAAGAGAAAATGGAAGTTCTCTATCTTGCTCTTGTCCTCTCCTGGTCTCCTGTTACTATATAACAGGCATCCTTTTCCTTTAATTACCTTCTTCATGGCTTGAGAGCTCTGATGACTTGATTAAGCCTTGCAGTGCAGTTCCAGTCCCTACCCATCTGATTAATTAGCCCAAACCTTATTAACTTCCTAATTCTGATCAATAAGGCACTGATGCTAAACTGTGCAAGGGCAAACTAAGGAGGCAATTTTATTTCAAGACACAGAGTCCCTATTATTTTTTTTAAACCATCTTTTCTTTATCTTACTTGGAATATAGTAATACAGTAATAGTCCCGCAAAGACAACACAAACTCTCCATTGAAAGCCATGTTACTGGTGACAGAGCTTTTTGATGGCACCGTTTGGAAACTTTGCATTAAAAACACACGTCCTTCATTATTCAAGATATCAGGTAAGTGTTGCTCTTGGCCAGAGAAAGAATATGATGATGATGATGATTCCTTCTCAGCCGGAAATGGACAAAATATGTAACAAGAAACCCCACGTCCCCAAACCCAAACTTAGAATGGAGTTTTCCAACATTGAGGGGATATTTAAATATTCTAGATCAGTATTATCCAATAGAAATATTTTAAGTTTTCTAGTAGTCACATTTTAAAAATTAAAACTTAGGCTGGGTGCAGTGGCTCACACCTGTAATCTTAGCTCTCTGGGAGGCCAAGGCAGGCAAATTGCTCAAGGTCAGGAGTTCGAAACCAGCCTGAGCAAGAGCGAGACCCCATCTCTACTATAAATAGAAAGAAATTAATTGGCCAACTAATATGTATATATATAAAAGAAACTTAATAGGTGAGTGCTCACTTAGGCAGCACATATAATAAAACTGAAATGATAGAGAGAAAATTAGCATGGCCCTGCTCAAGGATGACATGCAAAGCATTCCATATTTTTATTTTTTATTTTTATTTTTTGAGACAGAGTCTTGCTTTGTTGTCCAGGCTAGAATGAGTGCCATGGCAACAGCCTAGCTCACAGCAACCTCAAACTCCTGGGCTCAAGCAATCCTGCTGCCTCAGCCCCCCGAGTGGCTGGGACTACAGGCATGCGCCACCATGCGCAGCTAATTTTTTCTATATATATTAGTTGGCCAATTAATTTCTTTCATTTGTAGTAGAGACAGGGTTCGCTCTTGCTCAGGCTGATTTCAAACTCCTGACCTCTAGCAATCCGCCCTCCTCTGCCTCCCAGAGTGCCATATTTTTTTTTAAAAGAAAACTTAACATGTGAAAGTAATTTAATACTATATTTTATATAATCCAATATAGCTAAAATAATAATAGGAAAATATTAATATCATTGCAACCTGTAATCTAAATGAAATTATTAACAAGCTATTGTGCTTTCTTTTTCCACACTAAACTTTTGAAATCAGGTGTAAATTTGATACTTTCAGCACGTCTAAATTTCAGCTAGCCACATTCCAAGAGCTCAACAGACACATATAGCGAATTGCTACCATACTGGAAAGCATAGTTCTAGATCAGGGAATCTCAAACTTGAGTGTGCAACAGAATCACCCGGAGGGCTTGTTAAAACACAAGTTGTTGGCCCCTCCTCCAGAGTCACCAATGCAGTAGGCTGGTGTTGGGCTGGAGACTTTGCATGTCTAATAAATTCCCAGCACACCGATACTGCTGGCTGGGGACTCCACTTTGAGAACCACTACTCTAGAAATAGAACTCATTTCAACCCCTTCTTCTCCAGCTTAATAGAGATCTGTGTGGAACCAACGCTCCTTTCCATCAACATAGGCTCACGAGTTTATCTCAATTCTATTTCCCTTCATCATTTTCAGAGCCCGATCTAGCTTTCAGCCTTGGATTTTTCCAAATCACTTGAAATTCCAAAGCTTAATTTTACCCTCAACTTTGAAATTATTTTGGCACTTAGTATATGCTGATATATGGAACTATTTGGTGTATTCATGCATTCATGGTCTGTCTCCGCAGGAACTGTGTGCACTTCCAAAGGCAGAAAATACACCTTACAGAAAGAGCCTCTGAGAAAGTCTTCACTTGCCTAAGACCACGGATCTGTGTGCTGGGCAGGCAGCGCCAGCACCTGGTGTTTCCGTTTTCTCTCGCCTGCCACTCTCTGCTCTGCCATCTCAGGCTGCCTTTCTCTTTATTGGCACCTTAAGAAACTCACCACAAATAAGTGCCATTTCTTATTTTTGTCTCCAGTTCTTTTCTTTCTTAAACAAAGTCAGTAGATAATGCATGAACAAAGTTCAAAAATTACAAAAGTGTGACAATGAAAAAGTAATGCCTCCCTATCCATTGTCCCCTAGCTTTCTCCAGCCAGCTGCCTTCCCAGGAACTCAGCCCATATTACCAGTGTTCTGTGTCTTCTCAGAGATAATCTGTCCACAAATGTGCTACATGCTTTTATACACACACACATGCATTTATATTCTTAAAATTGAAAGAAAAAAATAGGCACCTCATCTGCAATTTCAGCCCTACCTCATCTCTAAGATGTAAAACAATCAGAAATGAGTCATATCAGGCTGGGCGTGGTGGCTCACGCCTGTAATCCTAGCCTCTGGGAAGGCCGAGGTGGGTTGATCATTTGAGCTCAGGAGTTCAAGACCAGCATGAGTAAGAGAGAGACCCTGTCCCTACTAAAAATAGAAAGAAATTAATTGGACAACTAAAAATATATAAAAAATTAGCCGGGCATGGTGGTCCATGCTTGTAGTCCCAGCTACTTGGGAGGCTGAGGCAGGAGGATTGCTTGAGCCCAGGAGTTTGAGTCACTCACTCTAGCCTGGGCAACAGAGTGAGACTCTGTCTCAAAAAAAAAAAAAAAAAAGAAAAGAAATGAGTCATATCATACACACAATTTCAGAACCAGTAAATACAGTACGTGGCTTCCACAAAATTGGATACAACAGAGTGACCTTTTAATGTGAAAGATGAGAAATATAGAAAGGTGACCTGCAACCCAAGCAATACCCCTGACGTTTAGGCAAGGTAACTTGAGGTTTGAGCAATGTAAACAGTTTCATCTCAGAATGCCTTTACTTCCTTGCCTTCACCCAGATGTCATTTTTGCCTCTGCCTTTGACCCCACTGTATCCTCTGCCAGGGTACTGCCCTGACCCTACTGTACCCTACCCCCCTCTTTTTTTTCTTGGCTTCTTACAGTCATTTTAGTATTTTCTAGAAAAAAGCAAGTTCTTGAATTACTGAGTAACAATTGAGGTTTATGTGTTTCTCCAAATGCCTTGTGTTATGCCCCAGGATGGGACCCCAAAACAATCTGCTAACAGTTTGTGCTTATTGTAGGAATGTCATTGGCACGGGTATCCTAGCCTTGCCTGTTACTTGGTCATCTCCGGCTTTCCCTTTGTTATTAAGTGGAGATTATGCCTACTGAGCTGAGGGTGAAAGAGATAGTGGTCATAAGAGATCCATAATTGGCCAGGCGCGGTGGCTCACGCCTGTAATCCTAGCTCTCTGGGAGGCCGAGGCTGGTGGACTGCTCAAGGTCAGGAGTTCAAAACCAGCCTGAGCAAGAGCGAGACCCCGTCTCTACTATAAAAATAGAAAGAAATTAATTGGCCAACTAATATATATATAGAAAAAATTAGCCGGGCATAGTGGCACATGCCTGTAGTCCCAGCTACTCAGGAGGCTGAGGCAGGAGAATTGCTTGAGCCCAGGAGATTGAGGTTGCTGTGAGCTAGGCTGACGCCACGGCACTCACTCTAGCCTGGGCAACAAAGCGAGACTCTGTCTTAAAAAAAAAAAAGAGATCCATAATCAACCCAGACTCCGAGATAGTTGGACTGCAGGGTGCTGGCAGAGTCGAGGTGGGGACAGGAGGTGTGCTTGTGGAGTCAGAGTGGCAGACAGACTGTCCCAAATGCAGGCTCCGACATTAGCAACTGTGTGACCCGAGACAAGTTCTGGCACTTCCCTCAGCACTGTGCTTGCTGCGTCTTTCGGGTGAGAGTCAGCCTCTGTCTCTGCGACCCCCAGGCAAGTGGAGATGAAGGTTCCCAAAGGTGTTGAACATGCTGCCTCTCACGGAACCCCAAGGTCAAGTCTGCAAACTGGAATGCACGCACTCACGGGGCACACAAACGTCTTCCGGGGATTATGGGACTTGGCGAGGCGTAAGGGAATCCCTTTACCTCTGCAGTTACCAGCTTCGCAACGGCTTCGCGAAAGAAAATGCAAGTCTGGCCCGTCCGTTAACTCCGTGGGGGCTTACACGCCTTGGTCTTCTCCCTGTGTGACCATACATCTATCATGGCAGGAACACAGACTTAGGAATGTGGTACTGGGGGCTGCCTTGGGTATTTTGATTTTAAGTATAAGGTACAGAAATGATGGAATACTGACAATTTTCATTTGGCTTTGCTTCTTCCTTTCCTGATCGTTTATCAAAGAATGCGTCATGCCTGAGAGACTGCACCGGAAGAAAATAGAAAGAGAGCCTGAGGAAGAAATATTGAACGCTAAACAAGACTTTCCATCATTTAAACATAAGCAGTTCTTTTTCAGCTAGTCTCAATACTCAATCCTGGAACTCTACACTATGGGGTGGGGCAGGGGATACCTTTAGAGGGCAGAATGGTATGGATTAGCAAAACCGATTCCTTTTACAGGTGACTGGAATTTTTTTTGAAACTACCAAATTATTCAAAATGAGCTGGATAAATCTTCAGATAAAGCTTTTATGCGATTTCTTTCAAATTTGATGTATGTTATTCTTAAAGTAGATAAAAATTTATGTACTTTATCAAATCAGATCATGACATCTGCCAGTTATAGTCAATCCTCATCTTATTTCATCTTATGAAGTGTTTAATATCTTCTTCTATGTCATTTTAACCCAAAATAAAATTATATGCTGGCTGCCAGATCAATGTTTTTTAGGACAATATATCTTCGTCTTTCATTAAGTTCATGGAAAAAGTTCAACCATGATTCATGTCAATAAGAGATGCATTTTCAGTAAGTTTATTTTTTATAATAGTAACTACGTATCAAAATATGTAATATACTTATGTTACTTTTTGTCAATTATGAACAAATAATTATATGGATAACTCAATGCAGAATAAAATTGTTAACACTTAGCTGCCTCATGGTCACAGGAAATTTTAAATTTCCCTTTTGTAGAAATTTATTTTTTTCATCTATATTTTACCATAATAAAAAATTTGCATGCTATTGCAGTTAATACAAACTATATGGTTTCTGAAATTGTAGCCCAAAATAAAACCCCTCTTGGATTGAGAAAAATAATAATCATTAAGCATGCTTATAGGCATTTTATTTAATAATGAAAGAAGTATAACTTTTAAAATCAAGTGTAGTTTACAAGCAAGAAAAAAAGCGAGGAAAAAGAAAGAAAGCAAGAAGGAAGGAAGGAAGGAAGAAATTGTACCACCTTCATCAAGTATTAAATCATGTTAGGGCTAGGCATGCTGGTTCATGCCTATAATCCCAATACTTTGCAAAGCCAAAGTGGGAGGATTGCTTGAGGCCAGGAATTCAAGATCAGTCTGGGCAACATAGCAAGGCCCTGTCTCTATAAAATATTAAAAAACTATCTGGGCATACTGGCTCACACCTGTAGTGCCCACTACTCAGGAGCCCGAGGCAGGATAATCACTTGAGCCCAGGAGTTTGAGGCTGTGGTGAGCTATGATCATGCCACTGCACTCCATTCTGGGTGACAGAGCAAGACCCTGTCTATAAACATACATACATAAATAAATAAATCATGTTAGGATAAAGGCACAAAGGATTTATGCTCAATGTATCAAGTGCTTCTCCTAACTTTCTGCAAAAAAGGAAGTTCCTTGCAGGTACATGATCCAGGAGGGGAAACAGAGTCCCCAAGGCAGGTCAGCTTTGGCCCCCACCACATCTTGTGTTAAGGACTGCTTTTTTCTTGGGTAGTGCCAACCAAGCTCTCTGAAACATTTTTGCTCATGTCACCATCATAAATTTTAGTTCTGGTTCCTTAGGAAACTCAGTGCTATAGACAGACCCAGTGGTCCCCAACCTTTTTGGACACCAAGGACAGGGTTCATGGAAGACAAGTTTTCCACTGACCAGGTGGGGTGGAGGGGGATGTTTTGGGGATGATTCAAAAGCATTACATTTATTGTGCAGCCAAACCTCTCGGCTGATAATAATCTGTATTTTTAGCTACTCCCCAGCGCTAGCTAGCATCACTGCCTCAGCTCCACCTTGGGTCATTAGGCATTAGACCCTCATAAGGAGCATGCAACCTAGATTCCTCACAAGCGCGGTGTACGGTAGGATTCTCACTTCTGTGAGAATCTAATGTCTTGGCTGATCCGACAGGAGGTGGAGCTCAGACAGTGATGTGAGCGATGGGGAGCGGCTGTAAATCAGATGAAGCTTCCCTTGCTCACCTGCCTCTCACTTCCTGCTGTGCAGCCCGGTTCCTTTGGGCCATGGACAGGCACCGGTCTAAGGCCTGGGGTTGGGGACCACAGATATAGACGATACTATCATTGTCTAACCAGGTCTAAGCGAATATCAAACACATAGACCACCATTTACTTCTTTTCCCTCGGGACTTTGGGAGCTTTTCTAACCTTTCCTATGCTTGGGAACCTTTCAAATAGCAAGAATCATCTATTCCTTGAGGGTTACACAGACTCAACTTCACCTGTAAAATCACAGGGTCCTGATACCCTTGTAGGAAAGAGATCTTAGCATGTTCAATTCCTTATAAGGTTATTGACCTATTCAAGTTTTCAGTCTGTTCCTAAAATAATTTTGGTTATTTATTCATAGAATACATTTAAAGAATATTTTTATGTTAATCTATATACATTTTCAGATTAATTAATATCATATGTTACGTAATACTGTCATATTTTTTCATCTTCTCAGGATTTATAGTTATATTACCTTTCTTTTTTTCTTTTTTTTTTTTGAGACAGAGTCTCACTCTGTTGCCTGAGCTAGAGTGTCATGGTGTAAGCCTAGCTCACAGCAACCTCAAATGCCTGGGCTTGAGGGATCCTCCTGCTTCAGCCTCCTGAGTAGCTGGGAGTACAGGCATGTGCCACAATGCCTTGCTAATTTTTTAATTTTTTTTTTCTATTTTAGTTGCCCAGCTAATTGCTTTCTATTTTTAATAGAGATGGGGTCTCACTCTTGTTGAGGATGGTCTCGAACTCCTGACCTCAAGTGATCTTCCTACCTCGGCCTCCCAGAGTTCTGGAATTACAGGGATGAGCCACCATGGCTGGCCAAGGTGGAATGCTTAAATACAGCAGTTTAAAAACCTTCAAGCCATATGATGAAATAAATAAAAAAAATAAAAAATAAAATAAAAACCTTCAAGCCTAGTTAACATAGTGGGTAGTATTGTAAGGTTAAAACTCTGTTTATAAAACAATTATGACGAGGGGTGGGAAGTAGAATAAAACTTTGGGCTTTGCTTTTAATATAGTGTGTTGTGTTTTAAAAACAGCAGGACAACTGTAAATAGCAAGGGAAAAAAAACTTTACATGGAAAATAATAGAAAAACTATTACTAACCTAAAGAGAATCTCATCTAGGAAAAAAACCTCAAAACTTTGACACATTAACTCCTAGCGTAACTATCAAACAAAAATGTTATACTGTGCCTGCTTTGATAATCAGAAACCCCAAAGGGAAGATAGAAAATTCTAATTCTTCTGTTTTAAAGTTTTCAACTATAAGGACTCAAGAGAAGGGTGTTGATAGTTTTTCACTGAGAGGATGCTTTTAACTATAATATATTGTCCTCTTTTACTCTGCGCAAAATTAAAGATTTCACAATCAGAGCTTCCTAGACACCGATTTGGAGCTCTTACTTAGATTCTGTTCTTTAATGTTCTACGTGGCCTTGTCAAGTAAGCAAAAAAGCATGTGTGACAGTCTCTGAAATGCAGTTACTGTTTCTTGGAAAGGATATGCAGCCTTCATCTTCTCCAGTTGCTCGATGTTTCACCTAGTTTGGTCTGGCATAGAAATTAAGTTCATTTTACAGCTCATCACACTCAGCATATGCTCCGACAAATGGATTCTTGTGTCCGGAGACCAGTAAAATCCCTGTCCCTCTTGGGGATGCTGCTACTGCATTTGTTCTAGGACATTAATGGATGTCCTAACCGGTCCATGTTTTCTAAAGCAATGACAACTCAAGGTCATAGTCTTAAAATGAGGCATGTTCAATATAATGACTACAAAAAATTGTACATACACAGCACATGGACATATCTGGTGATGTCCATCATACATATTGTTTCTTTTTCCAATATGAAATGTAATGGGGATTCTTATTCTAAGAGGCATTTTAAAAGTCAACAAATCAATTTCTGGTAAGAAGCCTTGTGCATGAGTTGGAGCAAACGTTCAATCAGTACCCAATGTTTACTCATAGGCACTGTAGGGAAATGTAGCTAGAAATGTGTACCAGATGATTGATGGAAAAAATGGTCAAGATTACATGTTTTCTCAGAACTTATAACCAAGCCAAGAAGAAAAAAGCTTAACTGTAATCTCTACCAAAATTCTTCAAACTATATATAACCAATTCTCTGCCTGAGTTTCTTTTTTTTTTTTAAAGAGATGAGGTCTTGTTCTGTCGTTGCCCAGGCTGGAGTGCAGTGGCTGATCATAGCACACTGCAGATTCAAACTCCTGTGCTCAAGCGATCCTTCTGCCTCTGCCTCCTGAATACCTAGCCCTACAGGCCTGTGCCATCATGCCTGGCTATTTATTTATTTAGACTGAGTCACCCTCTATCACCCCAGCTGGAGTGCAGTGGTGTCATCATAGTCCACTGCAGCCTCAAACTCCTGGGCTCAAGGGATCCTCCTGCCTCAGCCTAGTGACTGGTAGTACACTGACTAGTACAGTGGTGTTGTTCACGCATGCGCATCTCAGTCCACTAATGCCAGGTTACATTGAAGTCGTGCAATCTGTTCTGTTCATATTAACAATGGCTGGATACTTTCCAGACAGACCTCATTGTTTGTTATCATGGCAAAGTATACTGGCTACAGCGTCCTTTCCCTTTCTTGTACCATTTCTCTTTATCCCTGGAGTTTATACTCGTCTTTCTTTTTGCTTGGCGGGTTGTCTGCTTAGCTTTTTATGTGTTTCTTCCTCACTCCCCTCCCCAGCCCTTAAGGTGCCTTCGTCCTGTTCTGGTTTGCACTGGTTGTCCTCTAGCCCTGCGGCAAAGCCATCATCTTTGGACTTCTCTTGTCATTATTCTGGAATACAAACTCCTGTGCTGTGCCCCCAGTTTCCTGGGCCTGGACTTCCCTTTTCTTGGTTTTTGCCTTTCTTTTAGTGAGGTGTCCTCCATAAGTGTTCTAAGAAAAAGGCCATGAAGAAAATGGTGTGGGAGTGGGGGAGGAGGTTGTCATTCTTATTTGGACTTGGAGTCTCCTGGATTGAACCTTTAATTTTTCTTCTCTCCCGTTTTCTACTTATTTGTCTTTTGGTTCTATTTTCTACATTATTTCCTCAATTTCATCCTCCACCCTTTCAACTATGCTATTTTTAAAAAAACATTTTTGCTATCATATTTTTAATTTCCAAGATGTTTTTGTCCTCTGTGTTATTGTCTTATAGCTCTCTGCTCTTGTTTCACAAATGCAAGATCTTCTAGTATGTCTCTGAAGGTCTGAGATTTTGTTTTTTAAGTTTTCTCCCACTTCATATGTTGTCTCCCTTTTTCTCTATTTTCTTGTTTTGATCCCTGTCTGGCATATTGAAGACTTTTCTCAAATGTGAGTGATCCCTGTCCAGGGTGTAGGTGCCCAGTTTGGAAGTTCTGCCTACCCTCAGAACCTGGGCCTGGATGTGCAGGTAGGGGATGAGCTCTGCCGGCCTAACTGCTCCTTGTGAAACTGTCAGCCAAGTCTCCTAACTTCATTCCCACCCCACACATCAGAACTTGAGGTCTCACTTCCTGAGCCTTCCTCCGGTCTGTGGTGGGAACCATCTTAGTTCTTGTCAATTTCCGTCACCACTTCAGGGGAGTCAAGCTCTCTCAGGTTAGCCTTTAATAAATCAGTTAACACCTGAACATCTGCTTTCAACCTTTCACAGCATTTTTTGGTCTATGACTACACCACCTTGAATGTACTCCATCTGGTCTGGTCGCAGAAGCTAAGCAGGGTCAGGCCTGGTTAGTACTTGGATGGGAGGCAAAGTCAAGTACAACAAAATGAAAAAAAAAATTGTTTTTGTTGAAATCTCTCATCCACTGTCATTTCTTTTCCCGCTTACCTCATGGAGTTGTCCTTTGTTAGCCTTTTCATATCGTTGTAGTGAGGTTTCATGAGGGAACAGATATAAATATCTGGGTTCAACCTGCCCTGTTTCCCCCTGAATCTTCCAAACCAAGCAATTCAGCTATAGCAGGCACCTGTGCTAGCATATATAAGTACTTATTCTTTTTGACTTTGTCAAAATTTTATAATAAAGGTGAAAGAAACCCTTAGGTTTCACAACTGCTTGTCTTCTTTTTTCATTTTCTTTTTTTTTTTTTTTTTTGAGACAGAGTCTCACTTTATTGCCCAGGCTAGAGTGAGTGCCATGGCGTCAGCCTAGCTAGCTCACAGCAACCTCAAACTCCTGGGCTCAAGCAATCCTGCTGCCTCAGCCTCCCAAGTAGCTGGGACTACAGGCATGTGCCACCATGCCCGGCTAATTTTTTCTATATATATTAGTTGGCCAATTAATTTCTTTCTATTTATAGTAGAGATGGGGTCTCGCTCTTGCTCAGGCTGGTCTCGAACTCCTGAGCTCAAATGATCCGCCCACCTCGGCCTCCCAGAGAGCTAGGATTACAGGCTTGAGCCACCGCACCCGGCCTGTCTTCTTTTTTCTTCCCTGATTTCCCACATATCTTCAGTCAACCTTTCCAGAAAAATGGCATAATGAGACTTCTCCCCTTTTCTGTTTTTAGTACATACCAGAGAAGGAATGGATCAATCTCCTCAAGTAGAGGAGACCATCTTTTTCTTTCTTTCTTTTTTTTTTTCCACTTGCAGTTCTATGCATCTTCCAAAGTCTTTTTTTTTTTATTTATTTCAGCATATCATGGGGGTACAAATGTTTACATATATTGCCCATGCCCCCCTCCCCCAAAGTCTTAAGTGTTATCCTTTTACTTCTCCAAAATTCTATTCCCAATATTTGCATTGGGAAGGAACACGAGTGTTCCTTTATTCCGACTACTTCTTGTCCCAATCCTTCTAGTTCACTCTTGCTCTCTAGTTATATATCAGATGCATATTTCATGTTCATGCTACTTAGACATCTGGTATACTTTCCAATGCTCCTTCACTTCCAAGGGACAGTGGACTAGCTGAGGGAGCTCATTCATTTTAATAAACCCGTTCAAGGGTGGGATTCCTGAGGATTTATATTTTCTAATATTATGGGGAAAGATCAGAACTAGTTTCCCAGAGAAAGTGAAAATTAAGCTGAGACTTAAGGATGTGGAGTTTAGCCAGGTGAAGCACAGCGATCCAGGTAAATTACCTACCTATACCTCCCCTGACCCGGAAACAGAACTCAAGGGACATTCCCTTTAAGGACGCTTCAAATGGCAGTGGGTGTGAGAAGCAGCCCAATGCCAAGCCAGACAATTGTTGCTGTTTTACTCCTAGCTATATCTCTTGCCCAAGCAGTAGTACAAAAGTGGACACGTTATGTATTAAAAAATACATTCAATATATACAATCAAATATATACAAATATACACACACATATTAATCTATTAAGGAACCAAAATAAGAAATAAGAGCTAGGCCGGGTGCAGTGGCTCACGCCTGTAATCCTAGCACTCTGGGAGGCCGAGGCGGGCAGATTGCTTGAGGTCAGGAGTTCGAAACCAGCCTGAGCGAGACCCTACCAAAAATAGAAAGTCTCTACCAAAAATAGAAAGAAATTGACCAACTAAAATATATATATACAAAAAATTAGCCGGGCATGGTGGCGCATGCCTGGAGTCCCAGCTACTTGGGAGGCTGAGGCAGCCGGATCGCTTGAGCCCAGGAGTTTGAGGTTGCTGTGAGCTAGGCTGACGCCACAGCACTCACTCTAGCCTGGACAACAAAGTGAGACTCTGCCTCAAAAAAAAGAAACAAGAGCTAGTCCATTGCATTCAAGGAGTTTACACAGCGGTGAAGGATATATACAGGGGGATCGGATTTAGGGAAAGCTTAATGAACAAAGCATCAGCAAATGATGCAGGTGAGAGGTCTGGTTCAAACTCACACGCAGGCTTCCTCCTTTCACTCCCTGGGCAGCTAGAAAAACAGCAAGAGGAGGATGGATGATGCGGGCAAGAAGGGGTGGGGGGGAAGGGCAGCCCTCCAGCTTGGCCCATCAAGAACCTCTCTCTGACGTCCAGGACCACTTCCAGCAAGAAGAAAAACACCACCGAGAGAAAGCCGTCGCCCCATTTCCGAGCGCGGCGGAGCGCGCTGCGCTAGGCCCGTTCCTCCAGCGGCCGGTCTCTGGCTGCAGCCTGGGCACTCCCCGGGGTCCGGGGCCAGGGCGGTAGCCGGGCAGGCCGAGCGAGCTCTGCCGGGAACGGGTCTGGGGGCTCGGGGCTGCCTGGGGCCTGCCTGGGGCGTGAGGGGATGGAGGGAGAAAGCCGTGCTCAGTTCTCTCCCGCGTCCGCTCTCCAGCCCGAACTCGCCCCGGCCGGGTGGAGGGCAGGGGTGGAGTGGAGGGTAGGGGACGAGGTCCGCAGGGGTGAAGTTGAGGGAGGTAGAGGAGAAAGGAAGAAGGGAGAGAGGCCAGGGCACCTCGCGGCTCCGAGAAGGGCCACCTGCGGTCACGACCGCGTGTCACCCCCACGCACAGTGGGGCTGGGCCCCGCCCTGGGCGCCACCTGGGGGGACACCCGCACTCGTAAGCGGGACGTGGGCCCGCCGGAGCCTTTTCCCCTGCGGAGCTGTGAGCCCGCCTGCGCCCCAGCCGCGGGCTCTCGGCCGGGTCTCCCACGGCGCGGGGCGGGGTGGGGGATGGGGGGAGAGGGGGACCCCGGCACCGTTTGTCCAGGTGAAACCGGCGCCCCGGCTGCACCCGGGGAAGCTCGGAATGACAATTACTGGGGGGACGGGGCGCCCCAGGGTCAATCGAGGAAGTAATGACAATAGCCACCGTGGAAGTCGCGGCCGCGGAGCCGCAGCCGTGCTTTCCGCGGCGCGCCCGAGCCCGCCCGGCCTTCCCTTCCCTCCCCTTTGTTCGCTCCGGTCGGCTCGCGCCTAGACACGTATTCGAATGGAGAACCATCCCGGACGTAGGCGTGGGTTTGTCTGCGCCGAGGCTCAGCACAACTCTTGGTAATCTTCGAAAGTTGAGCGCCCCCTAAATGTCTGACAGTAGACAACTGACCCTAAATCATGGTGAGCTTTTCAGGGGACTTCAACGCGCACGTTTATTTATTTATTTATTTATTTATTTATTTATTATTTTATTTTTTTGAGACAGACTCTCGCTTTGTTGCCCAGGCTAGAGTGAGTGCCGTGGCATCAGCCTAGCTCACAGCAACCTCAGACTCCTGGGCTCAAGCAATCCTCCTGCCTCAGCCTCCCCGAGTGGCTGGGACTACAGGCATGCGCCACCATGCCCGGCCAATTTTTTCTATATATATTAGTTGGCCAATTAATTTCTTTCTATTTATAGTAGAGACGGGGGTCTCGCTCTTGGTCAGGCTGGTCTCGAACTCCTGACCTCGAGAATCCTCCTGCCTTTGTCTCCCAGAGTGCTAGGATTATAGGCGTGAGCCACCGCGCCCGGCCTAAAGTGATTTTGCCAGAGAATACTCTCGATGGACAGAAAGTGCTCGCCGTATACTAGGTGGGGAGAAAGCTATTACAGAAGTTTCTGGTGGACTCTGGGAGGCCGAGGGGCGGCTGGCCGCGCCTGGATCCAGAGGCGGGTGGGGGCGCACCGGCGGGGTCCAGGTGTCCGCACCCGCCTCCCGCCACGCGCTTCTCCAAGCAGCGGGCGAGCCCTGCGGGCGGCGCCCTTTCCAACGTGTGTTGAGTTCGGAAATGGATCGGAAATTCCAAGGCCAATTAAATGCCCTCGGATTTAGAGCTCTGATTAGGCTTGAAAGGCTTCAAACAGCCCCTTCAGCCCCTCGGGGCCCGCCTCCGCGGTGACCTTATGCGTGTCCTGCCCCAGAAACCTCCCAGGGGCGGTCACTGCGCGCGGAAGAGGGCAGCGCCCCTGGCTGGTGGGGAGGAATGGCTCTGGGTATCTTAGGGCAGAGGCTACGTTGACTCCCAGTTGAGACCAGAAAACTAGGGGCAGGCAGAGCCCGGAGTGGTCTCTGGCTCCCCGGGGACGCAGCCGGGAGAAGGTGTCCGGGCCATCTGCCGGCCCTGCCGCAGGGGCATCTGCTCCAGGATCCCTGGGAGCCGTTACCGTGTTCCTCAGAGTCTGCTGCGTTGCTCCCCCACCCCCACCCCAGCAAACAAGACACCCATTCTGCTGCTCTCCTTCTGGATCGCCCCCCGTAGGAGGTTGCTAGTGACTAGGAGAAAAAAAATGCCTTTCCCGAGTTTTCTAATTCAAATGCTTATCAGCTCTACACACCACTGGCCTTTCTAAACTCTGCCAAAAAAAAGGGAAAATCTGACAGTGGCAAAAGTTACCTCCCATCAAGCTGACCATGCATATTTTGTTCATAGAAGCCTTAGAAATAATAATATAAACCAACCTCTTCATTTAACAGATAAGGAAACCGAAGCCCATTGCAGTGGCAGGCCAGGCTTGGGTGGTATAAAAGCTTCAATCCAAAAAGACAGCCCTGAAAGCGTTTAAATAAGGCCTGGGGAAGCTTGTTAGGAAGGCTTCCCCTCCAATTTCCCTCTGCCTAACTACTAATGCCTGGAATATGGTACTTTCTACCCATCTTGAATGAAGAACTATAAATAAGCTCCCTGTAGATAGATACCTGCTCTAGAGAGAGTTTGGATTCTTTCTAGCTTACCATTGTATTATGAGCTTTCTCTGACATCATGCAGAAGGTTCTTAACAATGTTTGTAGAAAGAATGCCAACATTCTTTGAAAAACCTCTGTTTTAATAGCCATCCCGTACTCAGTTGTATCAATGTACCACAAGTCCTGTTGCTGAGCGTTTAAGTTATTATCAGTTTTCATTGTCAAAAAGAGTGCAGCTGAGAACATCCTTGCTCATAACTTTTTGCATTTCTGACCCCATTTATAAAACTAGGATTATCAGATCAAAGACTATATAGATCTTTGGATGCCTAGTTCTTTTTTTTTTTTTTTTTTTTTTGAGACAGAGTCTCACTTTGTTGCCTGGGCTAGAGTGCCCTGGCGTCAACTTAGCTCACAGCAACCTCAAACTCCTGGGCTCAAGCAATCCTGCTGCCTCAGCCTCCCAAGTAGCTGGGACTACAGGCATGCGCCACCATGCCCGGCTAGTTTTTTCTATATATATTAGTTAGCCAATTAATTTCTATTTTATAGTAGAGATGGGGTCTTGCTCTTGCTCAGGCTGGTTTTGAATTCCTGACCTTGAGCAATCCGCCGGCCTTGGCCTCCCAGAGTGCTAGGATTATAGGCATGAGCCACACCGGCCTAATGCCTAGTTCTTGTTTACCAAGAGGGTGGGGGGTCGCGCTACTCCATAAATCTAGTGGAATGAGTATGCTCACTTCCTTTTGTTAATGGTGAGATTGAGAATGCATGAAAGTGACAAGGTCTATCTGACGGTGGTCAGATGGAGTATCCTAGAGCCATCAGTTTCTTTACCTATACTGTAAACCCGCTGTGCTTGCCATCTCTGCACACCGAGCACCATGCACACTGTTGAGTGAATGAATGTGTCCCATCTTGCTTCCCTCCTCACACCCCCACTCCTATAGGTCACTACCTGGTAGAACTCTGGAACTGTTGTCTCTTTGTGCCTATTCAGTGGAAAATAGACACACATGCTGCTAGCACGAGGCATAAGGACACCATGGTGTTTTCCATTCCTGTCTTTGCACATGCCATGCTTTCTCATTTGTCCTTTTGTTTTGTGTCCTTGTCTTCCCCTTTTCAGGAAGTCATATACCCTGTGTGGCTGCTGTCAATCTTAGTTAGGGATATTTTGGTTCCATAGTAATGACAATAAAGGGAAAGCCGGCTCTTATCTTGCATACAGTCGTTCATTCATTTATTCATTCAACAACTATTCGTTGAGCCACCTGATACATACAAGCCAGTATGCTGGTTGGGGACACAGAAGGAAATCATATTGATATTAATATCTAACATTTCCTGAGCATGCAGTAAATGACAGGCACTGCATTAAGGATAAAATTATGCAAATGATTGTACTTACTCCTTATCACAGCCCAATCAGATAAGCGTTGTTACTTCTCCCATTTTATAGATAAGGGAGGGAACTGATGCCTACAGAAGTTAAAGGTTACAGCTGGTTAAACCGTGGAATGTAGATTCCAGTCCTGGCAATCAGCACTCAGTGTAGGGTGGGGAGGGTTCCAGGCAGAAGAGCTATCATCTGTGAAGGCCCCAAGGCAGAAAGCATTTTGGCTTGTTAAAGACACTGTGAGCAATCTCATGTGGCACAGAGTTCTAAGCAGGGACTATCTCAAGGCGAAATTGGAGGAAGAGGCCTTGTAGGTCAGTGTTAAAGATTTCAGACTATGAAGCTGGTGAAAGGCCTTGAGCAAAGGAATGATAACAGATTTGTGTTTTGAAAAGATGCCTCTGGCTGAGAAGAGAATGATCTGGAGAGGGGCAGGAACAGAAGTCACAGGTATTGTGTCAGCACAGGTTTAGAAGAGGGGCCTCAGGGTTCAGAGATGAATTCAATGAACTGAAGGTGAGGTGTGACAACCAGCTTCCTAGGGCCAGTGGATGGTGGTGCCATTCCTCAGATAGGGACCTGAGAGTGCAGGTAGGGGGACAGTCAGGTTTGTAGGAAAGATCTCTTAGATGTGTCAAAATCAGTTGCCTCTGAGACAACCCAAGTAGAGATTCCAAGTAGAATGTCAGATCAAAATGTAGGAGTCCACTCTTCATCTCGTGTCGAGACTTCCCGGTGGTGCTAAGAAAAGGAAAAAGTCTTACACCACTCCCAAAAAGAATGAGCGTAAGAGAAAGAAGGTTAAGCTGGCTGTCCTGAAATACTATAAGGTGGATGAGAATGACAAAATTAGTCACTTTTGTCAGGAGTGTCCTTCAGATGAATGTGGCACTGGAGATTTTATGGCCAGCCACTTTGACATACGTTACTGTGGCAAATGTTGTCTAACTTACTGCTTCAATAAACTAGAAGACAAGTAATTACATGAGTTAATAAAAGACATGAACTAAAAAAAAAAAAAAAGTAAATATAATTGAACATTTTTAAATACAATATCTTTAGAACTGTACAAATATAGTGAATCAAATTCTGAACCCCGGAGGATCCCTTGAGGTCAGGAGCTCGAGACCAGCCTGAGCAAGAGTGAGACCCTGTCTCTACTAAAAATATAAAAAAATTAGCCGGGCGTGGTGGCACATGCTTGTAGTCCCAGCTACTTGGGAGGCTGAGGCAGGAGGATCACTTGAGCCCAAGAGTTTGAGGTTGCTGTGAGCTAGGCTGATGCCACAGCACTCTAGCCCAGGCAACAGAGTGAGACTGTCTCAAAAAAAAAAAGTTCTGAACCTAAATAATCAGAAATGCCAAGGTGTAGAGTCCCAGTTCTTTCCCTATATCTATTCATGACCAGTCTCATTTAGTCACTATTTTTTCTCCAAAACTGATTCCGACAACACCCATTGAGCCTCTGCTGTGCAAGACACGGAACTGCAGAGATGGCCAAGGCAGGCTTAGTGCTCAGTAATTATTCCAAGAGAGAAAGATGGGAGGGAGAAAAGGAAGAAGAAAGGGAAAGCATGAGAAGATGATTCCTGCAATAAAAGAGCCCACAAATTTGGTGGAGAAGATCTGCTTCTGCTTCAAATAACTAATGATGTTCTCTCTCCTGGTAAAATGATGACGATATGCTTATTTCCTAAGCATGTGGTTGCAAATCAGCCTTGTGTGGTCTGGATTAAATAGGCATGCACACATAAAATGCTTTATGTGAGATAGATAATTTTAAGTAAAGTATAAAGACAGTGAATCTGTGTTTGAAATAAAAAAATAAATCCTCTTGCATGATAGCCGATTCCATCCTCTCTGCTTTTTAGCAATTTATCAACCAATCATTAAGTGAGTTAACTCTACACCCAGATTGCTGATGGCAGCATTAACCATAAATAAATAAGCTAATATGTACGATAGCTAAATGAATAGACTTTTCCTTGGTGTTTTATGGCCTGAAAGGAATGCAGCTTTTCATTAAAGGAATCATTTAAAAATGTGGAAACTGATACTGCCGCAGTTCAGTGCTCTCTGCCCATTGATAATGGTCTGCGTATTAGTTGTGGGGGTGAGAGACTGATGTCCATTTACTTTGGAAAAGATTGTTATTGAATGACACCTTTAATGGGGGCGTTTTATGATCCCACTCAGCTAAGAGCTCAGGGCTGCCTTAGAATAGTCTTTCCCTCCACCTTGACAGCTCTTAGAGAATCAATACAGGTAATATGTCAGTCGGTGGTCAGCAGTCCTAGAAGCAGAGAGGTAGAGCTGAAATGGAAACTGACAGGTAGCCACTTAGAGAGAGGGTCTGGGGTAAACACTTTGAAAACTGAAGCTTCTCTCGGGAGCGAGGGAGTGTCCAGCCCTCACGCTGCAGTCAGCGCTGGAGCAGATAGGGAGAGATTAGGGACAAAGAGGAGACAGCAGGGAAAAAGCCTGTTGGGGCTTAGAAAAGGGCGTCCATCTGGGCAGCACCTTTAGGGCCCCAGAATTCATCTGGTTTGTCCACTTGTAGCATCTGTCATTGATCTCACTTTAAACAACTTATTTAAAAATAATTTTTCAAAATTGTGGCAAATATGCATAATAGAATTGACCACCTAAAGCGTTTTTATTTATCGATTTTAGAGATGGTGCCTAGCTGTGTTGCCCAGGCTGGCT